>JBBUKS010000095.1:1081583-1093223 GCA_038050645.1 Hedychium gardnerianum | reverse complement strand
TTTTTTTGTTGGGTTGGTTCAACATGGTTTAGTGCGGATTATAAATTAAGCTTCAACAGCTAAATAATTATGGGCTTTCCTCAGTTTTCCTTGCAGCCTTAAACCGGGCGAAGTTGAGGATCTAACTTTCAATGGTGCATGCCGTTCATCCATGCTTATCTAATTCTGCAATCATTTGTCATATATATATATATATATAATTAGTTCAGTATGTAAGAAACAATTATCAAGGTCAATATTCCATATAATTTGTCATAAGGCAGTAGCGTTGTTGCTTTGAATCGTTTGATTCCTCGTTTGCAATCATTCGTTTTTTTTTCTATATATTTTTTTTTCAGAAAAACATATAACAGTGTCAAAGTCAAATTAAGAAACTGGAAGTCAACAAAATTGTTTGTCCATTAATCTTTCTCCATCTCAACGTCAACGATTTCATCACCACTGCTGATTATCTTTCATGCAATCCCGACTCCATCGCCACGGTAGTTTGCCGGCCGGCAGCACACGTGGCAGATCCAGATAAATTAGAAGGGATTCTGCATGTACGAGAAAATGTCGTCTTCTTGGAACAGCAGAGGATTTCCATACTCGTAATTAGCTCCGGAGGTGAGGGCTGCCTCCCAGTCCGCCTCTCCCCACGGTGGCAGGCTCTGCTCCTCGCGCTCGCATTTCAACTCTGCCGTGTGCTCCGACACGCTCGAATTCTCCCCCACCAGCCGCGGCATCGACTCCGCCGCATCCAGATAGAGCAAGTCCGTTGTCGTCACCGCCGCCGGAGCCTCCCGCTTCGCCTCTACCACCGCCGCAGAGCTCCTCCACTCCGGAATCGCCTCCCCTTTCTTGTGGTAGATCCGGCACAGCACCCAATCGTTCAACTATATAATGAATCACACTCAAATCGGCTAATTTTCTAGCCCGATCCAATCAAAATCTTATATCGGCGTAGATATACGAACCCGAAGGGAGTGCTTCTTCTTGGCGGCGGAATTGTCGACATGGGCGAGGCGGTACTCGTGCATGATCCAATCCGTCTTCACCCCCTTGGGCGCCTTCCCAGCGTAGAACACCAGCGCCTTCTTGATCGCCACCGGCCGCGGCGACCCTACCGGCCTGTCGGCCCCCGTCGCCTTCCAGTAGCCCGACCCGGCGGCCCGGTTCGGCCGCGACCCGTTTGGATACTTCCGGTCACGCGGCGAGAAGAAGTACCATTCCTTCTCCCCGTACCACGCCATCCCCGGAAGCTGCCACGGGTCGAACTTATACAGGTCCAACTCCGCGATGATGGGGACGAAAATGGGCAGCCCGGCCGATCGCCGGCATAGGTAGTGCGTCACCAGCTCCTCGTCAGTGGGATGAAACCGGAATCCTGGAGGAAGCGACAGATCTGCTGCTCCGTTCATTCTTCCTCTGTCACTCGCTCTTCCTGTTACCTTCTCGCGCTCTCACGTCTTCTTCCTCGTCGTTGTCGTCTTCTCTGCCTCGACCTCCTCTGCTTTTAAAAGCAGAGGAGGATCAAGGCGACGGGAGTCGCTAGACGTCCCAACGGCCACGTGGAGGCCAGTTAGGGGGTCTTCCAAGGCCGCACGCGTGTGCATGCCGACGGGGATTAAACTCGTTGACTGAAGAGGAGGGAGTCGTTGCGGATACCCGGCGTCGAATACACGAAACGTAGAGGGTTACAGCCGAAAAGGACACCGATGCTGTCACGGCTTACGTAATCATTTTCCGATAGACGCGTATTTTGGTACGCGCTGGAGATTGTAGCGGGCGGCGACGGCACGGGAAAATCCTCCGATTGCCGCGTTGGCAGTCTGCAAGCCCGACACGTGGCCTCGGCGGCGATGGACGCGGCGTGCGTGAGGAGGTTCCGATTTGGATAGAGACGGAGAACGTGTCGAAAAGTAGTAAATTATTGGTCAAAATTAGGCACGTTGCCCCAAGAGTGAAGAAATATAACAGACGGGAGTGCATGGAAATTAGGGAATGACTTCATGAGTATGTAGCTGCAGCGTGGTGCTGGTGCACTTTTGACCACGTCACACATTTGAACATTTTAGGGAATTCACCTTTTCGATCACGAGTAAAGTCAACTGAAATTAGTTTTATCGGTCAAACGTATCGAAAGGGCATCTACTAGTTAAGTTCGGGTCGTCATGCAAAAGAGAGATGGATGTCATGGATGATGCATGCGCGCATGACAAATATAATTCACGCATGGAACAGCGTACAATATCACAATTATTGCATCACGTAACATTCGTTTCTTCTTCTTATGCAAGTAATGGCTTATTAATTCATTACTTAGGCTTAGTCAGCACAGCTAATTAAGCCGTCAATAACTCTAATTCGAAACAATTCAATCATGGAACGTATAATTTCGTGAAGGTTTCGTGTCTTAATTATATTATCCATATCTCGAACTACCATATGATGGGTATTGTTGACAAACGTCACGCAATGCCAATTAAAGATCATTTTCACACGTTAATTAAGCTACTGCCAGATCATGCCATTCGAACACAACTGGCAGGAAAGGACTCTTCTTGTAAGTTTCATGTGAAGTCCCTTAATTTAACAAATATGATTCTTAAATTTTGTTCATAGACTTTATTTATAGGTATTGTTTACGAATAATTAACATTTTATTTACAAACATTAATAAGCTAAACTCGTAAATGGCCTTCTATGAATTTTTAGTCCATTTATAGCCTTATCACCTCTTTAGAAATGCCACATCATATCACTATCATGTTTGCATATAAAAGTAATTGAACGGAACTTAATAAGGATTCCCCATAAAATTTAAGAAGCACC
The DNA here is from genome assembly GCA_038050645.1 of Hedychium gardnerianum. Lineage (NCBI taxonomy): Eukaryota > Viridiplantae > Streptophyta > Magnoliopsida > Zingiberales > Zingiberaceae > Hedychium > Hedychium gardnerianum. The sequence continues at coordinate 1,090,409 of JBBUKS010000095.1, read as the reverse complement.
TAGGACATATATCTCAGTTGATTCATAAGCGCTATCACAGGCGTAGTCGAGTGTACTCGATAGGGAGAATTATCACACAGTAAATTTTGAATCCTTCGGATTCATTCTAAGTCTCTTAAAGAATAAATTCTTCCTGTTTAAAAAATTCGGTACCGTGATTTAATTACCACCCTTCCATAAATTTTGGAATAAATTAGGAAGGAATATCTGAGTTGAGTATTATCATCTTTTTATCACAATCAATTGATTCATAAGCCACCATTGAGGTTATTCAAATGATTAAAATTATTTTTTTAGTTGATATCAGATATTCAAGTATTCAACTCGATTAATTTTGAGAGTGATCAGTTGAATCTCATGAAAATTTTTCATCGATCACTAGAATAAATTAGAAAAGTGCACGTGGAGGCGCATCCTGACAGTCAACGTTCACAGATCTATTATTCATTAAGATTTTTTTTTTAATAGTATATCACAATTGAATTTCGAATTTTAAATATTTACTCTATCATTGAAGGATTTAATCAAGACATTTTGTCGGGGCAAATGACCAAAATCTTAACTTTATTGTTGAAGGAGATAAATTTGCATATGATGAATATATTTGATCATAAATCAACTGATTAATCCGAGAGACGTGTAAAAAGAAAAAAAACAAAAAACAAAGTGTGCGAAGTGGATCAACAATGCCTAAACTAGAAGTTCGAACAAATGATAGTTCTTTCGATACCTAGTGCTTCGAGGACGGGCTCATTGCATCAATAATGTGGTTTTATATCACTATCATCGTTGGCGAGTAGACAAACATTTAGTAGCTAGGGATTACAAGATTCATGTGGATCCACTTAATGATCATGAATCCAAGAAGAAGAACAAGGACATGGAGATTGCGTTATGTCTTCATCGATCTCACAGTTGTCAAATTTCCGAGTACGTAGGTAGGCAGCGGTAAGTCTGTAACACCATATCTTATTCCTTTCACGTCGCAACTTCAATTCTTAGTGCAACAAATCTTTTTCTTTTGCAATCGCACATTACAAAATTTTGTGTTTCGCAACTAAATTACAGCTGCAGTGTTGAAATAAGGCTTACCAAACCCGGAGAAAAGGCAGGGAGACACGCAGCGAGCGAAGGGCGAAGTCCACGTTTGGTGTGCATGGTGAGAACTGAGGGTTACAAGTCTGATGCTAACAACGTAAAGAAGACGTTGCTTTGGGTTTGGGGTTTGCGCAGGGGATAGATTTCTTCTTAATTTCATCGTCGGATTCATCTTCTCCTCTACTCCACTATTGTTTATCTTCTTAAAAATTTCATTTTTCTTTAGAAAAAAATTGTCTTTACACGATGTCAACACCACCTCAGCCTACTCATCTTGCTATAAAAGAATTCAACTTTATCCTGGCTCTTGCTAGCATCGCCTCAGGCTCGTTGAGTTTGGAGTTTTTAGAGATCGGGGGATATGGAGGGAGGTGAGAAGTTGGCGGCGGGAGGAGCCTTCGACGGCGCCGGGGCGACCGAACTGATCGCAGAGCTGAGGCGGGGCTTTGACTCCGGGAGGACGCGGAGCTACGAGTGGAGGGCCGAGCAGCTGAAGGGCATTGCGAGGATGATCGAGGAAAAAGAGGCGGAGATCATGGCAGCCCTCCACGATGACCTTGCCAAGCCCCATTTGGAGTCCTTCCTTCACGAGGTACCCCAAATCTTTGTCTATCTCATTTAGTATCATTCTTTTTGACTCTTTGTTCGACAGATTGTTCTGAAGTGGCGATATTTGATGCTAACCGTGCTTTATTGCAGGACTCGATTGTGATATTGTGTGATTCTTGTTTGTGTGCTAGGAATTACTGCAGACAAACGAAAACTATACCTCTATTTTACTAGTCTTTTGATATCCTTGCATTTGATCATCTTTATTCCGTGTTCCCCTTCTGCTAGCCAGTATTCTCAAACCAAGTTGTGTACTCATGGCTATTGCATGTTGCAGATTTCAATGGCAAAAGCATCATGTACATTTGCCCTTAAAGAAATGAAACAATGGATGAAACCGGAAAAGGTATTCTAAATGCCAAAAATACTAAATTATAATCGTATGGTATTCTTAAAATTAGCCTTCTAATATCAAGGTCTAATAATTTTTGTTCAGGTGCCAACATCTATTACAACTTTTCCATCATCAGCAGAAATTGTTTCAGAGCCCTTAGGCATCGTGCTAATCATTTCAGCTTGGAACTATCCATTCTGTAAGTGGACTTTCAACGTTAAATAGATTTGTGAGAAAAAGTGGCTTGTTATTTTCAGGACAACTGCTTTCTATATTCTCATGATTAAATGATAGTTTATTCTTAAGGACTGTGAGACTATATGATGTTTTACTTTTTACAACTGTGATAAGGCTTGCTTAATAATTTCTGCTAGTTGATGCTCTTATGATGATTGAGATCCATCATAGTCCAAATGAATATCTTTACTAAGTTTGATATTTTTTTTGTCATTAATAATCCACTAACACGAAGACTCGACCAAGCTATTTCTTCTTCTTTTCTAATTTCTACTTGTTCAGTAGAGAAGTTATTGATAATCGTCTTACTGAAAATCTGAAAAGAAAAGAGCTAGTGCCCTTCAGTAAATATACTTTTTGTAAGGTCTCACCTTTTTTGCACCTTTAATAATGGAACTACTACTGTTTATGAATGATTTTTGTGCACACTTCAGTCTTTCTGTTTGATTAAGTTTCTAATTTTCTCCAAGAGTCAGAAGTGGTTCTTCAGCATCATATCATTGCTTCTTTATAGCTAACTCGATGTATGTTGGTCCTAGAGTGCTGACAAAAGGATTCTATGGCTCTCTTTTACATTGAAGCTATGTCAACATCAGTATGATTTGTCTAGTAAAGATCTGATCTTCTACATAGTAAGAGCAATAACAGTTTGTTTCTTCTCTTCTTGCAGTGCTGTCGATTGACCCGGTAATTGGAGCTATAGCAGCAGGCAATGCTGTTGCTTTGAAACCGTCAGAAGTTTCCCCAACTACATCATCATTTTTTGCAAAGATTTTACCAACATATGTAGATAATTCTTGCATAAAAGTCGTTGAGGGTTCCATCCCCGAAACAACAGTACTTCTGGAGCAAAAGTGGGACAAAATATTCTACACAGGTTTTCTAACGATTATTGTGTGCTTATGCTCATTACAAAATATTCTACACATGTAGTTTTAACTCAAAATGCTTCACAGGTAGCAAAATATTCTACACAGGTTTTCTAACGATTATTGTGTGCTTATGCTCATTACAAATACCGGATCAATACTTCAGCTTGCAAACATTAAGAACTCGACACGTTTTTATACTTCAAAAGTGTGGTTCATGTAGTTTTAACTCAATATGCTTCACAGGTAGCAAAAATGTGGGTCGCATTGTGATGGCTGCTGCTGCAAAGCATATTACACCAGTAACCTTGGAGCTTGGAGGGAAATCTCCCGTTGTTGTGGATTCAAATGTCAACGTTAAAGTACTTATATTTGATTTGCTTCGTGCGCGTTGGCGACAATGATTCACCTTTAAACTAATCTTGATTTGCTTCCTTATCTATTTCGATAATCATTCAGGTTGCAGCAAAGAGAATCACAGTAGGCAAGTGGGGATCCAACAGTGGACAAGCTTGTATTGCTCCTGACTATATTCTAACAACAAAAGCATTCTCAGAAACACTGGTAAATTCTTCGGGGACGAAGTGTATCTGTAGTTTTCATCTCATATCTCTTGTTATTTTACATTCTATGAAACATAACAGGTAGATGCTCTAAAGACAACTTTGGATAAATTCTATGGGAAGGATCCACTGGAATCAAGAGATTTATCTCGTCTCGTGAATGCTAAGCATTTCTCACGCTTGACAAATCTTCTAAATGACAAGAAAATTTCGGGCACAATCATCTACGGAGGCCAGCGTGACAAAAATCGCCTGTAAGGATCAGAAAGCCTTTTACTATTTTAAAACCAGGATAAGATAGAACTTTTATCTGCAATGACCGCATATTTCCTTGCAGGAAGATTGCTCCTACTCTCTTGTTAGATGTTCCACATGATTCACTGATAATGGATGAAGAAATATTTGGTCCTTTGCTTCCAATTATCACTGTAAGAGTCCCCCTCTATGCTTTAGCAATCTTATATACTTCAATGTTTCATTCTCTATGGTTTCTGATAAATACTTCTTTAAAACAGTTCGATAAGATAGAACAGTGCTTTGATTTTATTCAATCAAAGGAAAAGCCTCTTGCAGCCTATCTCTTCACTAAGGACAAGAAACTAGAAGAGAAATTTGTGAAAACTGTGTCTGCAGGTGGCATTCTCATCAACGATACCGGCCTACATGTAAGTTCAATTGACAGTTATTAATGCTAGCATCAGATCATGGCAAACCAAATTACTACAAAATGTGTTGCAGTTATCACTGAAGTACTTGAAATGTGTTCCATTCGTGCAGTTTGCAAATCCACATTTGCCATTCGGTGGTGTGGGTGGAAGTGGAATGGGAGCTTACCATGGGAAATTTTCATTCGACGCGTTTAGTCACAGAAAATCTGTACTATCTCGCGGCTTTGCTGGGGAAGTCCGAGCTAGATATCCTCCATATACACAGCAGAAGCAGAAGATTCTGAGGGGATTGATCAATGGTAGCTTCATAGCTCTTCTTCTGGCTTTGATTGGATTGCCAAGAGATTAAGGATTTGATTGCACCAATGTATCATTTTGCTCCAACATTAATACATTTGAATCTTGCAGTTCTTTCTTGTAGATAATTGGGTTCTCAGAACTGCTTGGATTGATCGATATTGATAACTGAATGTAGTCAAGGGTTGAACTCTTATGTTTGTTTGTTGTCATGATCAAATCAAATGAGGATGTGTTTCTTATATACTTGATATCGACTAAGCTGATAAAGAATATCAACAAAACTGACTACAAATGCTTCATGTGTGTGTTTCTTCTCCTTAAGAATGTTAATAAGTTCAGTTTCCGGTTTCATCACTTCAAAATGTGAATTTTTATTAGAAACTGCATTTTTTTTAATATATGGTACGAGTTTATAGTCTTTATTTATACAAAATATAACACAGAAGAAGTGATTTTACGATTTATTTTAATTATTTCGGTGAAAAATAGAAAATAAATAAATAATGTGCAGATATGGAAATAGGGCCGCCAGACTTCGCCTTATTTGGAAGTAGATAACACGATTTCTTCTGCTTATCCGGGCACGGGCCAGCGGCGGCCATGTTGCACCGCCTTTGCCCAGTGTCCGTCGCCACCACGGCGGCTCTTACGCGCATCGGCTCTCGCCTCTACTCCTTCCAGTCGCTTCGAGGCCTCTTCTTCCGTGCTTCGGTCACCGCCGACTTCCGATGTTTGACCCGGAGGCGTTGCCCTACGTTGAGACGATGGGCACCTCTTAACTCCCGAGACCATAGCACCATTTCCCAGGGTATGTTCACATAAACTGATGTTGGTTAGATGGTTTTTTAGGTTTTTGAATTTGTTCTGCGCAGCAAATTATAAGATCATCCTTCGAATTAATCCTCTTTTATTTCCTTGAATCACGTCTATTTTGCGGGCAAGCGCTAGCTTGTGTTGTTTGATGACGCCAATGTTAGCTTCAAGCTTTGCCGTAAAGACATGACATGTATTGTAACGCCCTTTTGAAGTGAACCGAGTGTGAGACCGGGTTGTTGGGATTGCTTCTGATAACTCTACCAGTGAATGAGGTTGGAGCCCGTTCTAGCATCAGCTTCACTATAAGGTCACATGGTGGAGTTTTGTCTCTCTTACAGAAATACACAAAGAAAGACAATACCATCTCAATCTATTGTACACTCCTAAAAGCAAAAAAACTTCACATCCATCTTTGGACACCAAAAGCTCTCCCCAAGAAACAAGTTTCCCTCTCCATAAAGGATATGATATCCCACAGTCTTTAAACCACTTAAGCCGTCATCCTTGTGCAAGTGCATTTCCCTAATCAGACCTAATAGTTAATTCAGCCTCCTTAGTCCTTTCTGTTACTTTTTATAATCACTAACCATGGGTACTATGGAATCCAAGCAGTTATTGGCGCTGGTAAATAAGTTTTCAAGTCATAAAACACAAGAATTTATTTTTAAAGTTATTCAAAATCAATCTATTGAATTTGGGTACCAATCTTGATTTGTATGGAAACAAATCCTCTATGGAGACATTCAACCATTAGCCTGGTTGAATTGTTAAATGATGACGACTTGAGAGACTGAATTCTTGAAAGTTTTTTTTAACTTTGTATACAAGTTCTGCTGTCTCCGACTGCTCATGATTGCCATATTAGTTTCATCTCTTGCTAATGTACAAGAGTATGAGCACCAATCAGTAATATGCTCATTAATATAAGTCCAATATAGTGTGTGTGTGTGTATGGTTTGATTGGTATTTGGCCAATTTATGAATTATATATATACCAGGTCTCCCAGATCTTACAACCTGACTAATCCTAGGTAGACGGTCCGGTCCCACATTCCGCCCATCAAGTAAATCCATGAAATGCGTCAGCTCCTGACATGACACCCATGCACACCAGGAATGAATATATATATACACACACACACAAATATGATGTCTTGGGCGCCTCCCGTCCGCGCCCAGGATGCGCAACAGAGGGGGGCGCCCCCACATGGGCCCCACTGCCCCCTCTGTCGTGCATCCTGGGCGCGCACAGGAGGTGCCCAGGACATCAGTGCTCTCTCTCTCTCTCTCTCTATATATATATATATATATATATATGTGGTATTTGGCCAATTTATGAATTTTTTTAGATTGAATTATATGGAAGTTCGACCAAGAAAGTACTAGGGTAGTCTAAGGAATGAAGGGATAAATGAACCTTTTAGAGAGGAGATTCTATGTATTTAGTCTCAAGCAGTAGACCTAAGCTAGTTCCTACCCCTTTCTTTCTCTTAACTGCTGTATTCTATTTGTTTAGCTAGGGATTATTTGTGACTTTCGAGAATGAATGTCTATCTAGGATCTTTCCTATGGTTGAAGAATGATTATCATGTTTAATCACCAATTTATGCAAGTTATTTCATTGAGTTAACTTTGAACACACATAATTGAATATCTCTTCTTTCTTGTAATTCTCTATCATTCTTTTTGGCTTGATTACTTGTTCAGCAATACTTTCAGGATGAGGATTCAACTTTTTGAAGAATCTTTACTGCTAACTAGTTGTTTATCTAATAACATATTCGTCCTGTAAAAGTACGTGATCTCTAATCATTAACAAGAGGCTCGTTTGCTTAATGTACAGGGCAGACTGACTATTCTGAAGCAATTGAGGAACAATATGATGTCATTGTAGTAGGGGGAGGGCATGCAGGCTGTGAAGCTGCACTTGCATCTGCTCGACTTGGTGCACGGACTCTACTTCTTACTCTCAACATTGATCGTATCGCATGGCAGGTTTGTTTTGTTGTACTCTTAACCTCTCATTGTTGCTTTAATCGTGTTTACATGTAGTAGTCAACTGCCAAATTGTGGTATTATTGTTACTTGTTAACATGTTATTTTCTCCATTGCTTCAAAACATGTAATATTGCCCAAATTCATAGATTTTCTGGGCATATTGACTTAACATGAGAGAAAAACATAATTTTTCTACAATTTCTTCAGTTTATATCTTTAAGAATTAACTTTATTCCTTTTTCATACTTTTGATAGATTGATTGATGTAGCACAAGGGGAGATTAAGGGTTGGGCAGTTTGGGAAGTAGAAATCTGGAATAAAGTGGCAAAGGAATGTAGAAACTTAGGTATCACACCTAAGGGTTCCTAAGCATCACACCATAGGGGGATTGTATCACACAACCTAAGAGAACTCTCAAAATATTGATATCTATTTCATCTCCCAGCATTACAGCAATACACACATTTATACTAGGACTCACAAAGGACTCAAGCAATATAAATGCTAATAGATGGACTCATTGAAAACACAAAGGACTCATAAAGACACATAAGAAACTTAAAAGTCTTATAAATATGATACAATTTTTCAAGCATGGGAAATTAAAGCATATTAGAATTGTTGCTCATTGAATGCTGAATTTTGACTTCAATCCTTTGGAATTGATGAACTTTATATCATTTCCCAAATAGGTTTATCATCTTCCAAGGCATGCCAAATTAATAGTGGAGTTTTAGAATCTTTATTCCTGCCCTTATAGACTTTTAATGGAGTTTGCCACTTGTCTCTATCAACTCTCCTCGGGTGAGAAAAACTCGTCCCTGGCGAGTTAAAAGCGTGGAATCTTTCATAAAGGTCTCTATTTAGCTGTTGGAATTCATCATCAGTAATCCATGTGCATTCAGAAAGGGGTTGTGTCTTTCATTTGATAAGATACTTTTGATAATCGCTTCCCTTTTCAGACACAATTTGATGATCAATTATATCTTCAATGTCGTCTTTCATTGTTTGAATTGATGGCAAATGAGCATTATGTGCAGACTTTCCATAACATCTTCATGTCCAGAATATAAAGTGAGATCCTCAATGTTCAAGACATTGCTAATACCCATCTCTGTTGGTAGCTCAAGGACATAAGCATTAGAGTTGATTTTCTTTAAAACTTTATAGGGTCCAACATTCCTTGAATGAAGTTTCTTATAAACTCCTCTTGGATATCGTTCTGTCTTTATACGAACCATAACCATATCACCTTCCTGAAATTCAGCAAACCTCCTTTTCAAATCAGCATGTGTTTTATATCTTTCATTGCTTAGAGCAATTTTTCTCTTGA
>JBBUKS010000095.1:1058683-1073718 GCA_038050645.1 Hedychium gardnerianum | reverse complement strand
CCTACAATCTCTCAAATTCAAAGTAAGGGCTCTTGAATTCTATAAATAAGTGGAATTTCGTATTTATGTGTAAATTATTTACTTTTATAAAATAAATCATCTCTTTCATATTTGCTCGATTTTGTATTTCTAGGTTATTCGTTTGATCATGACATCTTTGAATTTGCATTCTATTTTGGACATGAACAAACTAACCGGGCCAAACTTCTTGGACTGACTTAGAAATCTAAGAATTGTTCTTAAGGTGAAAAAGTTTGCATATATCCTTGATGAGTCTCTTCCCACTCTTCTGGAAAATAATGCAACTTCAAACCAATTGTTGGCCCATCAGAAACATACGACTGATTCTGAGCTTGCAAGTTGCATAATGCTAGCCTCGATGACTCCTGAGCTTCATAAGAAACATGAGCATATGGATGCTTATACGATTACCTATCATCTTCGTGAGCTTTTCGATGAGCAAGCTAGATCCGAAAGGTTTGAGATATCTAAGCTTTTCTTTCACTCAAAGATGAGGAGGGTTCATTTGCGGTGCAATTTGTACTGAAGATGAATGGATACATCGAGCGGCTAGGATCACTTGGTTTTGCGATGGATCACGAATTAAGTATTGATTTAATTCTGTATAGTTTACCCAATAGTTTTTCACAGTTTGTGATGAACTATCGGATGAACCATCTTGAGTCCACCATTCCTGAGATGATCAATATGCTCAAGACTGTGGAGCCTTCTGTTAAGAAAGAACCTAAGACTGTGATGTCTCTTGTTTCCTCTAAGAAAGGTTCTAAAAGGAAGTTAAAGTATCAAGCCAAAGGGAAGAAAAATGCTAAGAAAGAAGAACCGACACAAAATGGGCCATGTTACCATTGTGGTAAACTGGGACATCGGAGAAGAAACGATAAGATTTATCTTGAGTTCATGAAGAAGAGAAAGGAATCTGATGCCCTATCTCGTTCAAGAATATTCGTTATTGGATAACATACTATTTCTTTAAACACTTGGGTATTGGATACCGGGGGTGTCTCACATATATGTAATGACATTACTGAGCTAAAGAATAGTAGATAATTAGATAATTAATTAGCTTCTTATACGTGGTATTGTCTCCTTGGCCATTTAAGCAAGAAACACATGTCCGAATTACACAAGTGTGAAATTCTGGAATCATTTGAATTTAATTCATTTGATACATGTGAGTCATGCTTAAAAGGCAATATGACAAAGTTAACTTTTACCGGAAAGGGTGAACAAGTGGGAGAGTTACTTGGCCTTGTAAATATTGATGTATATGGACCAATGTCAACTCATGCACTAGGAGGTTATAGCTACTTCATTACCTTCATTGATGATCACTCACGATTTGGGTGTGTGTATTTGTTGAAACACAAATATGAAGCCTTTGAAAAGTTCAAAGAATTCAGAAATGAAGTAGAGAAATAACTTGATAAAAGTATTAAGATACTTCGATCTGATCGAGATGGTGAATACTTAAGCCAAAAGTTTCAAGATTATCTTAGGGACAATGGAATACTGTCTCAATGGACTCCGCCTTATACACTGCAACATAATGGTGTATCGGAGAGGCGAAACCGAACCTTGTTGGACATGATTAGGTCAATGATGGATTGTACAAGTCTTCCCAAATCATTTTGGGGTTATGCACTCGAGACAACTATTTACTTGCTAAACAGAGTCCCGACTAAGGCACTCTTAACTACTCTGTATGAGATATGAGCTAGTAAGAAACCTCACTTGTCTTTCTTGAAGATATGAGGTTGTCCTGCTTATGTGAAGATGACTGTATTAGACAAGCTAGATGCTAAGTTTGATAAGTGTCTATTTATTGGTTACCCAAAGGAAACAAAGGGTTACCAATTATATCATCCCTTGGAACAAAAGGTATTTGTTTCAAGACATGTTGTATTCCTAGAGAAAGAGTTTCTCTTGTAGGAAACTAGTGAGAGTATGGTTGAACTTGAGGAAGTCTAAGAGACTCCAATAGACACTGATGAGATGCCTAGTCAAGAATCACAAGCGATTACTCATAATGATGAGCCATCATTTGAACTTATGGAGACACTACCTCTTCGTATAACTAGTAGGATACATACGATTCCTGAGATATATGAATTTCTCATAACTAAATTGAATGATGTATTGCTCATTGAGGATGAAGAACCTACTAATTATGAAAAAGTTCTGAAAAGTTTAGAAAGAGATAAGTGACTAGCAGTCATGAAGTCAAAAAATGAATTTCATGTATGAGAACCAAGTTTGGAACTTGGTTGATATACTCGAAGGTGTTACGCCTATTGGGTGCAAGTGAGTTTTCAAGAAGAAAATAGACATGAATGGTAATATGATTACCTATAAAGCAAGAAGAGTGGCGAAAGACTATCGTCAAAAGCAATGTGTTGACTATGATGAAACATTTTCACCAGTAGCTATGCTTAAATCCATTCAGATATTCCTGGCCATAGCAACTCATTATGATTATGAGATATGACAAATGAATGTGAAAATGACTTTCCTTAATGGAAATATATTTGAGGAAGTATATATGATACAACCCGAGGGTTTCACATCTGTCGACAAAAATAAAGTATGTAAGCTTCAGCGGTTCATTTATGGACTGAAGTAAGCATCCAGGAGTTGGAATATCCATTTTGATGAGGCAATCAAAGAGTTTGATTTCTCACAAAATCTTGACGAACCTTGTGTGTACAAGGTTAGTGAGAGTGCAGTTGTATTCTTAGTTTCTATGTTGATGACATATTGCTTATAGAAATTAATGTGCATATTCTATAGTCAATTAAGGGTTGGTTGTCCAAAATGCTCTCCATAAAAGACATGAGAGAAATAACCTACATCCTCGGGATTAAAATTTATAGAGATAGATCAAAATGGTTGCTTAGTCTTTCACAGTCTACATATATAGACAAAGTGCTAAAGTAGTTTAGTATGGATGAATCCAAGAAATATTTTATACCCATGCGACATGAGATTCACCTTTTGAAGTCTATGTGCCCATGCATAGAAGACAAGAGGATTTGCATGAGTAAGATACCCTATGTGTCAGTAATAGGATCTATCATATATGTTATGTTATGTACAAGGCTCGATATATCATATGCTTTGAGTATCACGAGCATATACCAGTCAAATCCAGGTATGAATCATTGGGCGGTTGTCAAGCCAATCCTTAAGTACTTGAGAAGAACTAAGGATGTGTTCTTGGTATATGGAGATGGTGATATGATTGCACACAGGTATACTAATGGTAGCTTCCAGACAGTAAGGATGACTCCAAGTCTTAGTCTAGATACATATTCAAGTTGAACAGAGGTGCAATAAGTTGTAAGAGTTCCAAGCAAGACACTGTTGCGGATTCTACCACTAAGGCGAAATACATTGCAGCTTCTAAAGAAGCAAAGGAAGCAGTTTGGATCAAGATATTTATCTATGAACTAGGAGTGGTTCTGACCATTGTTGAAGCATTACCAGTTTATTACGACAATACTAGAGCCATTACTCAAGCAAAGGAACCCACGTCTCACCAAGGATCTAAACATGTGCTTCACTGCTATCATCTGATCAGAGACATCATCAGTAGGAATGAAATACAAATCAAAAAGATTCTCACCGAAAAACCTAGCAGATCCTTTGATAAAGACTCTATCACAAATTGAAAGTCACGTCCAGACCTATGGTATTGGATATCATGGCGATTGACATTAGGTTAAGTGGAAGTATGTTATATTTGAGAGATGTCCCAAGGCAATCGCCTTATGATATGTATTAATTATTGGATAAATAAATGACTCAATACTTGAGTGCACATTCTTTATGTGTATATTGGATCTTAAATTCACATACTAAATGTCCATAATATAATTCATAGTATGAGAGAACTTATGATTGGATCACAACTAGTGAGCATCTCTATAAGTGTAATTATGAATATATTGAAAACCTTCCCTAGTCGATGAATTGATGAGTTCAGACATCATCGATTCTATAGGACTAGCGGATGGGCCACATCTTTTGAAGATAAGATGTACCCTCTTTGATTTAATTATAAATCAAATTAGTTTGGTTTAGTTATTGAACCAAGTAGTTTTGTTTTGAACGAATATGGTTTAGTCTTGAACCAAACCATGACTTAATGGTGTTGGATTGGGTTGCTATTAGGCTTTGGGCTTGGGAGATGACTTGATCACCAAGTTATCATGGAGAGGTGTATAAATACCCCTCCACGGGGAGAGAAAGAATTAATCCAATTAGAACCTAAGGGTTATGTTTCTAATTGCCTCCTTTTCTCTCCCTCTCCTCTCTTGTGCCACCGACCACCAAGGGGAGGATTCCCTTGGTTCACCGTCCCAACTCCTTTGGCCAGCCACCTCCCATTGTCCAACCACTCCCCGCTGGCAACAGGACTCCCCTGAGTAGCAGCTCCGGCCAAGCATCGCCACCCCAAGAAAGGAAGGCCAAGCACCTACCAATATCATGGGCCACTATATGCTTACCCAAGGAAGAAGGTGGATATGGCTTGAGAGATTCACAAACATGGAACAAGACTCTCCTATGTAGGACTCTATGGAACATCCAAAATCAAAATGTTACACTTTGGGTAAGATGGGTGCATCACCAAAATCTTCGGAATGTTGATTTTTGGCATTGGAGGACAAAGACCTCGGATTCCCCCCTTATAAAGTGTTTGGTTCAAATTCGGGATGAACTTTTGCAAAGGGCAACCTCCATTGGTATGGCCAACATGAAGTTGATTGAATGGTTTGCGGGGAAGGACAAAGAATGACTTTAGCCTATTACTTCTTTAGGCCAAGAGTCCCTAAAGTGTATGGTTTTTTTGTGATATAGAAGCCCTACATCATGCCCAAACACTGGTTCACAAATTGGCTACTTTCTAATGGGAGACTAAGAACGTCGGGCACTCTTTGTTATGAATCAAATAAGATATGTGGCCTATGTCACTATCTTGAAGAATCTAACAATCATATTTTCTTTGATTGTGATATTGTTAGGCCTCTTCTTGATAAGGTGAAGGCATGGTTGGACATCACATCTTTTGGCAATACTATAAGGGTAAGGGGAGGAGAATGCAAGCAAGGCATTTGACCTTCTCTTCTATGATCTATCTTGTTTGGAATGCATGCAATAAGAGCCATTTTGAAAATGTTTTTCCATGTATTGAGAGGTTGTTTCACAAGATTCAAGTGCATGTATGATGTTTTGTAGACATAAGATGAGGGTGTGTTTCATGAGGGTGTGTTGTATTTGGGTGCCTCTAAACACCAAGTATGTTTGGCTTTTATAGGCACAAAAGGAGGATGATGTAAGGGTGTGAGTTGTTGTAAGTGGTCTTGGAAATGCCTCACCACAGTATACATTTAGTTTGGCTAACCTCATTGCATGCATGGCGCTGTCAATGCATGTGCGTGGTGCGTAGAATTCTGCAAAACAGAGATGTAGTGTGGAGTCTGCTCAGGTAACCTCAGCTCAGGCATGGTGCAGGCATGGCATGGTGTTTTCGGTAGACAGCTAAATGCAACAGATCCAAAACTACCTTGGATAACCTCTTTTGGCCCAGTGCTAGAAGCGGCTAATGTATGGCATGGGCGTGGTGCAGCCTCCATCCAGCGAGCACAGAAATATATGTAGCGACTATCCTAATAACCTCGCTTCATGCCAAGTGTGTTGTGGCTTGAGCAGTGCATGTGCAAACTGACCAATGTGTGAGATGGCTATATGATAACCTCGCTTCATGTGAGGTGTGTTGGGGCTTGAGCAGTGTATGTCTGAACTGTTCATTAAACGAGATGTCTTGTATGGGTTTTGGTGATGTTCTCTAAAGTCCAAAACTATTTGGTACTTTGAAAGGCATCATAAGATTGTCTTTGTATATTCTATCTTTTTGGGTTCTTAATATATTTACCTTTCCCAAAAAAAGGAAGGACGACGAACATAATATGTCTTCCGCCGGCCTGCCTTCTTCCGGCCTCCTCCGACGTCCATTCTAGCGAGAAAACGTTGCTATCTGAATCTTGAAGCCTCAGGGTACTTTATCCCTTGTTGACAACGATCTTACAGACGCCGGAAAGCATCGTAAAGGGCTATTCATAGTAGGTCCTTCGGCCGAACAACAACGCCATCTTTTGGTTGCTTTCTTCCTCGTCTTGTGCCATTGGGTTTGGTATGCCGCTGGGCATTGAAACGAGTAGGATCCCTCTCTCAGATAATTCTATCTCCCCACTTCGGCTAGTACTAAAGAAGAAACACAACACAAGCTTACCGAAGTCGTCTTTAGGAGTTCTCGGCGTGGATACGAATAGAGGCGAGGCTTCAAAGCATCACTTGGTTGTTGTCATTCCTGATTCACGTGATTCGTTAGGTATAACTAGAATAAAAGTTATTTTCATAAAATTTTATATTATGATTATATCTACATAAATGTATTTTATATGCGTGTGGTATGTGTGATGTAATAATTAGGTTATTATGTCTTTTATTTTACCTCCACTGCATGTTTACGAAATGTGTTTTAGTGCGCACCTACATCGGACTACCTAACAAAAGGTTGTAGCTGTCTCCATAAGAACTTATTTGTTAAAGCTTCCTAGTGAACTAGTTTTGGAATTGGATAATTGTTATTTCGTTCTTACATTAATAAAAAATATTATTTCTATTTCCTATTTAAATAGAAAAAGTTTCCATTTAACCTTTAGTAACAATTGTTGTTACATAAATTTGAATGGTGTTCTTTATGGGATTGGAACATTAATCAACGACATCTATGCGTTAGATATATCTAAGGACGTATTCAATATCAAAGCAAGCAACAAGAATGCTCAAATGGATGATCAATTAACCTCCTACTAGTGGCATTGTCGCCTTGGCCATATAAGCAAGATAAGCATGATTGAATTGCAAAAGATTGACAGTTTAGAATCATTGAATTGGATTCATTTGATACATGTGTCTCATGTTTAAAAGGAATGATGACTAACCTTTTTATAGAAAGGGTGAACTAGTGGGAGAGTTGCTAGGCTTTATACATACCGATGTATGTAGACCGATATCAACTCATGCACTAGAAGGTTATAGCTACTTCATTACCTTTGTCAAAATGAAAGTGCAGATGAGCCATGTCTTTTGAAGACGAGATTGTACCTTTTTGGTTTAATTATAAACCAAATTGGTTTGGTTTTAAATAGAAGAGGTTTGGTTATTGAACCAAGATGGTTTAGTTTTGAACCAAACTTAAGGCTAATGGTTTAGATTTTTGGGTTAACGGATATGGGTTTGGATTTGATCCAAATTCGGTAGGATATATATATATATATAAGATATAGATTGAGAGAAAATAAACACAACTTTGATTAAAACCCTAAGTGTTAGGTTTTATCATCCTCCTCTCTTCTCACCCTCTTGCCGCTGCCGCCCAAGGAGAACCGCCGCCTCCCAAGGACACCGACCATCCCTCCCGATGGCTGAAGGTGCTATCTCGCATAAGGGTTGCTCTGATCATCCTTCTCGCCATCCACATCTGCAGTCCGCATCTCCTGTCGAAGGTCTAGCCACCGTCCGAGGCAGAACAATAGCCCAAAGGCTGCTATCCTGTTGCCGCCGCTGACCTCTTAGCACCGTCGGTTGTCTGACTTTCCTCTGCCAGCCCTCCACCGGCCTATGGACTCCTTTTTCGCCGGCCGCAGCCACAAGTAGCGTCCTTCCCGCCACTGGACAACAACCTTGTGATGGTTGCCCACCGGTTGATTTGTGTCGTCGGGTTGCTTCGGCCACCGAAAATGAATCAAGTCGTGATCCCTCTCTCGGATTGTTCCATCTCCCCACTTCGTCTAGTATCGAAGACAGAAACATTGACTCATGGCTTTGGAAGCCGTCTCAATGATTGCTTGGCATGGATATGGAGCTTGACAACATCGCAGGTTGATGCCATTCCCGTTCCACGTGATTCGTCAAGTATATTTATTTATCGTTAAATTTTATATTGCAGTTTCATCTTCCATGTTGGTATCCTATATGCATGATATGCGTGTGATGTAATAAATTAGATTTATTTTTTGTCTTTCGCTACATGTTTATGAAATGTGTCCTTGCACACATCCATCGGGCTCCCCAACACATTTAACCCAAGGTTTTGATGTATGACTAAGGTTAAAGTTAGGTTTGGTGAAATCAAAGAATTAGTGTCAAGTGTGCAGGTGCAAGTAACTTGACTAGTGAAAAGTCCAAGTGAGTGAAGCTAGACAGCTAAAGTCTTGGTTGAGAACCAAACAGTGAAATTCCTGGTTGAGAGCTAGGTGAATGAAAAGTCCTAGTGAGTGAAGCTAGACAACTAAAGTTTTGGTTGGGAACCAAGTAAGATAATTCTAGTTGGGAGCTAGGTGAATAAAGTTCAAGTAGGTCAGAGGTTTGATAACTTGGCAAGACAAGTCCAACTAGGTCAAAGGTATGATAACTTGGCAAGACAAAGTCCAAGTAGGTCAGAGGTCTAATAACTTGGTAAGACAAGTCCATGTGTGTAGAATCAGCTTGGAGCTTATTGCTTGGCAAGACAAGTCCAAGCAAGAAAATTCCTTGCTTGGAGCTAGGTGAATGAAAAGTCCTTGTGAGTGAAGCTAGGTAAGCAAGAAAATTCCTAGTTGGGAGCTAGATGAGTGAAGTTCAAGAAGGTCAAAGGTCTAATAGCCTAGAAAGACAAGTCCAAGAAGGTCAGATGTCTGATAACTTGGCAAGACAAGTCGAAGAAGGTCAGAGGTTTGATTGCTTGGCAAGACAAGTCTAAGTATGTGGAATCAGCTGGAAGCTGATTGCTTTGCAACGTAAACTAGATGACTCAAAATCTAATAAGGTAAAGTGCGAATAACTTTATATTCTACGTCATACTCATTACGTGTAATAATTACAGGAAAGCAAGTTTGATAATTTTAGATGACCGAAAGGAATCAAAGGAGACTGGCTAGTGATAACTCTCGACGAGTGAAGTCAGAGAGTCAACCCGAGCAAGTCAGAGAGTCAACCCGACCGCAGTTGGGTCAGGGTGACAAGAGCGTAGTGGAGACCGTAAGAGCTTTTAGACGATTGGGCAGTGATGTTATTGACAACCCGAGCAAGTCGAGTCAAGATCAGATTTGACTCCCCTACAGGTGACTGAGGAGCCTAGTCTATCGTGTAGCGTTGTTATTGTTGGATCGAAAGGCTAGGGGGGGGGGAGTGAATAGCGCTCATGACTTTTTCACGTTTTTCTAAGACTTAGGAGTATAGGCAGCAGAAAATAAACAAACTCAAATAGAAAGAAACTAACACCTTTCTTTTTTACTTGGTTCACCGCTCGGCGACGACTAGTCCAAGGCCTACAACCAAATGAGTGCTTTCGATGGATAATTCACTATCAATTTGAAGGTTACAAAATATGTGAAACTTAAAATGCAGTAATTAACAACAATACTGACAAATAAGAATGTAGAAGCTCGAGCTTTTGTTGTCAGGGCAGCATTACGACATCCTAGAACAGTTTTCGGAGCAGTGTTTGAGCACAGAAGTTGTATGGAATCGTTGTACAAAGCTGCTAGTCAAAGTCTTCTTTTATTGACCCATCAAGGAGCCTCTATTCGCATTGAGGCACCTCTATCCGAGTTGATCTGATCGGATTCGAGTTAATGACACCTTATCCGCTTCCAAGCGCCTCAATCCCTTTAAGGCGCTTGATTGCTAAAGTGTGTCGACGAACCAGAGACTGCCACCTCATCCTATTTCGTACTAAGGTCATTGAGGCGCTTCAATCCCTTTAAGGCGTCTGGTTAGGCTTGAGGTGCTTGGATCCTTCCAAGCACTTGGTTTAGCAGTTTTCAAGCTTATGTTTTCTGCATCACAGAGTTAGCACATACAAAGTATATAATATAATAAATAATGTTTGACAGTCTCGAGATTATTCGATTTTAAATTTTGGGTTTTTCGTGAAACCCTAGGTCGAATTGACGCCTACTGTTCCCTCAAAGGGGAATGTGTCCTCACCTACTCTACATAGGAGAGTTTACTTGTTGCCAAATATCTGGACCTCCAAACTATTTGGACTTTCGCTCAATAACCGATCTCGACCTCTGGGACTTAGACGTCCGATCCTTGACCCGCCTAGACTCCTGCTTGGTATCCTCAACCCCTGGGGCTTTCCACCTAGTGTCCTCAACCCCTAGGACTTCTGCCCGGTGTCCTCAATCTGCCAATACTTCTACTCAGTCCCCTGGACTAGGACTTCATTGCGTAATCTCCCTGATCAGGTCTTCTTTCCAATTCTACTGACCAGGATTTCTTCGCCTAGCCTCAACTAGGACTTTCACCTTGCCTAAGTTCCCTTAGAACTTTCTGCTTGAGCTTCCTGCACACTCAGTTAGACTTATTAGATAACAATAAATCTTAACTTTGAACCTTTTCCATCTATCAAAATATAGGTTCGATTAGCTAGTGCTTCCAGTACCAATAGTTATCATTTTCTACCAAATAAAAATTGTATCCACGTCAACACCTATATAGGTGACCAGGAAGGCTCCAAGCGACCGAACGAGTACTATAAAAAGGGTTTTGAGACATAGCTTGAAGATAACCAACATACAACTCATTCAATCTCTTGTGGTCATCCTCTAGTGCTCTCTCGCTTTTTGTGCTGTGACACGCTGCAACCCGTGCTTTATTTTAGATCGGCAACACTTGAAGTAACATTTTTTTTTTGTTTTGTGTTGCCTTACTTATTACAATTTGTGTTTAACTTTTTAGATTATTTTTTTGTAAGGTTTCTCCACCTAGTAAAAATTAGAAATAAGAATCACATTTTATAATTGTTGTGCGTGTCTATACTTCTATTTTGTTTGGTCAACTGCTTTCATGCTTAATCTTAGTTGAATTTTTTGCATGGTTACATTGATCTAGCTATACTTGACTGAATCAATTTTTAAGATATATTTATTTTCATTGTTCTACTTGGAATGATTCAACTATTTCAATTATTTTTATTTAAATATCTGCTTATAAAATTTATAACGTTATTCACCCCCTTTTGAGTCGAGTTTGATCCTACACCTCAATGGATGGAATCTTTCATGAATCCTTAGAAATGACTCTCTCATAGGGTTCCTTGTCATGGGGAAACCCTTGATGCCTCAAACATGAGTCCCCTTAGTTCTTTTATAACCTCAAAAACCTTCCAAATTTGTTACAACTTTCCTAAAAAGTATGTTGGTGCAATCTGCCTCTAGAGTTTCGATGTTTGACAATATACCTATGTCTAGTCTAGTTTGACCAATGATTGATCCAAACATGACTTGATGTTTGGAAGTCAAAAGTCTAGTTAGGTTAAGGCTGATTGGATGACTAGCAAAGAGAAGTCTAGTCAGGCTGAGGTTGACCAGATGACTAATAAAGTGTAAAGTTTAGTCAGGTCAAAGGTTGACCGAATGACTAGCAAAGGTAAAGTCTAGTCAGGTTAAGGTTAAATGGATGACTAACAAAGTGAAAGTCTAGTCAGATCAAGGTTGACCAGATGACTAACGAAAGTCCAAGTAGGTCACGGGTGACTGAATGGTTGGCAAGGGTAAAGTCCAGACAGGTCAAGGATGATCGAATGTCCAACAAGTGTCAAGTCCAAGCAAGTCAAGAGTGACCAGATGCTTGACAAAGGAAAAATCCTAAGGGTGTGAACCTTAGGTGGTGAGAAGTCTTGGAAGAGTAAATTTCAAGCAAGAGATAAGTCTAGTAGGTCAGGTAGACTTATAGGATAAGGCTTAGGTAAGCCTAGTAGGTCAGATAGATTACATATTAGGCATGTTTGTTTTCTTGGTTGTATGCTTATCTTATAGGAATCTGAGTTGAAAGTAAGAAGAAAAGCATACAAAGGCAACCAGATGCAATCATACCAAGTTCGGGGTGAACCAGACTTGACCCGGGTTGAACCATACCTAAATCGATTCGATCGACCTATCCATTGATTCGATTGATCGATCCACCGATTCAATCAATCAATCCACTAGTTCGGTCAAACGATCCCCCGATTCAGTTGACCAATTGGGTTTGGTTGATCGGGTTTGAGTTTGAACTCGGTTCAGTGATGTGGCTTGATTCGGTATACCTAAAAAAGTTTTTAGTCAACCAATAAACTTGATAATGATGAGATCGCATGGCTCAGTCAAGTTCGCGATAAAGTTGGTTGTTGGGATCAAGTTTGACCAAGTTTAGTAGACCGAATGAGGCTTATCGGTAGATCGAAAAAAGTCTATAAAAAGGAGATAGAGGCTCAAGGTGTTTGGGATTTCGTGTACAAAACATTTGTTTTTCGACAAAAGCACATAGCAGAAGCAAAACAATTTCATAAAAGTTTATGCGCATCCTAAAATGACAAGATTGTACATGTGTAAGACATAAACGTAGATCGTACACATTTAGAGGAAAATGCATCAACTAGCAAATCTCTCAAGACTTGCCTCTATTAGTATCCACGCTGAGATATCTTCAAGATGACTTTGAAAGCCACAAGTCACATCTCCATTTTGATACTAGCCAAAGGAAGAGATGACGTGATCCAGGAGAGGGCCGACCACTCTTGGAGGTGGGCGGCGGCAAGGAGATGTCGATGACACCAAGGGGTAGCGACACGAGTGGTAGCACGGGCGGTGGTCGGTGGATAGGGTGGTTGGCATCACAAGAGGTGGCGACACTGAAAGGGGGTGGTGGCACCAAGGGGGGGGGGTAGCAATGACTTGGAGGGGAGGAGAAAACAAAGCACAAAAATAAAACCCTTCTTTGTTTTTCTCCCATGGAGAGGTTTTTATACCTCTTTATTAGCTTGAGGAACAAGTCAAGCCCATAACCCATAAGTTGGCCCAACCCGCTTGCAAGAGGCATGGCTTAAAACCCAAACCTATGTTACATGAGTAGGCCCAACCTACCTTCAAAAGGCGTGACCCAAAACACTCCCGGCTTGACAAATAATTCCATATTTGCCCTTTGTCTGGTCCAACCAGACATAATCTCTCTATCTATCTGAGAATCTTATTCTCTAACTTGTTTTATGTCTTTCAGATATACTCATAGTGTGTGTGACCTAATAGGTTTCTGGTTATGTTGGTCATTCATAATTAATCATTAATTATGAATAGGTCATGAATGACACCTAGTAGTATATTATGATCCCCAATCAATCGAAAAATCATAATTGACTTCAGAACATATTCTGAACCCTTCAACAACTATAGTTATTAGTGATTTTGTTTCTTTTACTCATCTTGTACCCATTTGGTTCAAGACATGGTCTATGTATTAGTCCCCACTAGGATGACTACGTCACACCTAGCCGAAGTTATAGTTCCTTGTCATGTGAATTCAAATTACTCAATCACATGTCCAAGAAGACCATCCTCTTGACATGTTTTGTTTTAACCAAATGCTTATGAGTAATAATCCTGACAAGAGGCCATAGGGTATACGTCTCCTTATAAAAGAAGTGATGAATCCTCTTTGGGCTATTAAAACACTTTCGGACATATTGACTTATACTCAATCATCCCGTGACTACACCTCCTAGGAGATGTATAGCTAAGATGTCAAAGTATAAGCCTCTATGACCAAGATGACTTGAATACCTCGAGTTTAAAGAAACTTACACTTGAGCTGCATTGAGATCTTCATCGACATGAAAATAACCACATGAAGTTTCATAGTAGGTTATCCAATGAACTAGTTATCATTAACTAGCATCCACATGTTAACTTTCAACATCTCTATGTTTCCAACCAGCGAGGATCAGTTGCTTGGATAAATCAAGGAGTATAACATGTGCTAGTTGTAGGGATCTTTTGCGAAAAATAATAAATAAACATAGTAGAAAATTTGATCCCTCTAGAGATCCAAGCAAATATAGTTACTTCGTTTGGTCGAGTTGCTACCTTTGTTGCGTGAACAATACAATCCCGGTTGCAACTTTGCTTTGGCAGATCTCAGCACGATCAGAATGGCCACACCTCTTTAGTATCGACATGAACACGACTTTCATTCATCTCACGAACTAAGATTTGGAGAAGCACCAACTTCGTCGTGCTAGCAACGAACCTCTCTAGATGGTGGTCAACCATGATAAGAAGAAGAAGACCAAGAAGAAGAACAACAATTTCATCAATGGCTTGTGGTATTCATCCATGAAATACCAAAAGTTTGCCTCTTGAACTTCCTTCATTAATGCTTCATTAACCTCCATTAACCTCCATTAATGGAGTGGAGTTTAGGTAATTGGATTAACCATTAACCCAATAACCTAATTCGGATCTTTAGATCAATCCATTAACCCAATAAGCCTAATCTGGACACATTTGGATTAACCCATTAATCTTAATGTCCATAGTATTTTAGTCAAAACTAAAATAAACCTATCTTCAAATCAACATGCTCTCTAGGTGTGTGACCCAATAGGTTCTCATAACATTGACAATGTCTCTAAAACTATTTTAGATACATAGGCAATGATTGACATCTAGCAATGCATTATTGCTACCCAAGTGACAAGAATGTCGAGATCCGACTTAACCTTTTGTGTCTATTATCTTGTGTAACTCAATCCTTCTATCCTCAATATCTAGATTGATTCATGAGGCATAAACTGTGTCATCCTCTTATCAATCCTTGTGTTTCTTGATTTCTAAGTAGACTCACTCAATCAAATGAGCTTAATATTTCATATTGACTTATTTGAGCATGACCATGCATTCTTGTGTCCTACTTAATCAAGGAGCCCACATATATCACTTCCGTCATATGGAAGGAATAAATCTCATCTACATCACTCACATCCCTCTGCATAACTTATTTCATACCCAGTGATCGACTTTATAGTCCACCTTGTTATAGGTGACGTTTGCCGATACCAAAGTACACAACTCTTTATGTAGGGAACCATAGTAACTTCAGGTCTAAGGACTATTTATACTAATAGTCACTATGAGAATATTTATGACACT
>JBBUKS010000095.1:1044073-1058583 GCA_038050645.1 Hedychium gardnerianum | reverse complement strand
TAAGTGATCTAACTTAAGTTATTGGGTTTCGGGTTATTGGATGTGGACCCCGTATGTGTAGAACCCTTTAGCCTAATTTGTTATCATCTATGAGATGATAACGGATTGGTTACCTATATAAGGGAAGGTCCCCAAGGGTTTAGGGCATCTTCTTGAGACATCTCTTGGTTTCCCATTAGACCAAGAGAATTCGGCGCCGTCAACCCTAAGCCCCTTGGAAGACCTCTCCTATTTGTTTTCATTTTTTCTTCTTCCTCAAGGGATCTATTTGGACGACGCTAAAGACAAGGACTATGACTCTACAATCAGGTTCTTTGTACTTTTGGTTTATATACTTATTTTGCTATGCCATGATAAGAAGAAACTAGATCCATGTTCATATTTTTGTTTTTTCTATACGAATTCTTATTTCGGTTATCTAAAATTCATGCGGCCTAGGATTTTATAAGAACTAACAATTCTCTCATGACACACGTGGAAAACACAAAGGAAGATGGTGGAGTTTCTCACGGCAGCGTCAGGAACTTGAGGCGTCTTGGAGAAGGAAGGTGAAGCTTCTCACAACTATGTCAAAAGCTGGAAGCATCACAAACATTGAAGGAAGAGCTCATAACATCTAAGAGGAAGAAGGCGGCTTCTCGCGGCTATGTTGTGGGTTCGAGGTGTCTAGGAGGAAGTAGGGGATTCGAGTGAGTCAGGTCGGGTTGAAATTTTTTTTTATAAAAAATCTCAATTCAAACCCGATCCGAACATAAATACAACCCGAAATCCCTAAATCCGAACCCGATCAACCCGAATAACCCGATTAAAAATGACTTCTTTTTTTTTGATTATTTTCTCTATAATTTTTCATTTTTATCTCAATACTATCTCATTATCATACTAACATTGATATTGATATACATAAAAATATTTTAATTTTCAAAATAAAATTTAATTTAACCCTAAAAAACCTACTAAATCCTAAATTTAGATCAACCCGACTCAAAAATCTTCAACCCGAAAATCCTCCAACCCGAACTCTCCCCAAACTTGAAACTGAAAACCCCTAACTTGAACCTGATTTTTTCGGATGGGTTCAGGTCGGGTTGACAAGTCAAGTTGATTTTTGACATCCGTAGGAGGAAGATAGAGTTTCAGCAACTTAACCATTGTGCCTCGCCTTCAAGGTTAAAACATATAAAATAATTTTAAAGTAATGTGTTCATATATTGAAGTGAACACATACTTAAGTAGTCATTTTATATTGATTAAAATATACTCAAGAGTAAAAGAATTGAACCTTTTAGTATCACGTGAATAAGTTTGTTTAAAATAACAAATGACATTGTTTGCAATCCAATATATCAATTGCTATGATATATCCAAAACAATATACAAATCTATATTGTAGCACATATTCTTATTATCTTGGAAATTATATTTGTGTCTAATCTTGAACTTTGATGCGATCATAAAATGAACATACTAGATTTTTCACTTTCCAAGGTGTTTGCTACAATATTAAATTGTAAGTTACATAGGAACTAGAAAAGAAATTATACAAGAAAAAAAATTCTAATAGAAATCCTATAATATCGCGAAGATTCCTCGATTGATCTGAACTCTAAAAGAAATAAAAGTTTATAGAGCCTAAATTATATAAATTTAAATTTTCAAATACTACATCTTGTAATGTAGAAATAATAAACTAATCAAGAAATTTAATATATATTTATGTGATTTTAAATTTAAGACAGAAATTTTTAAAACTAAATAAATAATTGTACATTAATTTTAAAAACTCATAGCTCTCACCACGTGTTAAATGGACAAACCATTGATGAGGACCCTAGTGACTATTATTTTAATATATAGAACATAATTGTGGTACAATATTTTGCTTTTTATAACTGCTAATCCAATATACATTTGAGGCATGTGAATACTTTTTGTGGTATAATATTTTACAATTCATGTTGTGAGTTGTTAATGACATAACCGATAGCTAAAAGAATGTAATTTGTATTTTTTGCATGGATAAGCGATACCAATTGCTAAATGAATAAACCCTAGATAGGTGATGTGTAACAATAGTAAAATTCAAAAACTTTGCTCAACCCAATTATTATGTCAAAATTGGTAATACCTTAGGATGAACATTTTGAAAAAGTTAGACATTGTTGAAAAAAAATGTGAAAGGAAAAGAAGAAAAATTAGATAAAAAAGAAATTTCATGATTTACATCAAAGCATTTTATTTCAAGTCATTCCATTAATCTATACTACTTGTTCCTCTATGTATTTTTTGCATGGCTAAGCAATATTCATTGCGAAGTGAATTAACTCTAGATGTCGTGTAATAATAATCAAATTCATAAACTTAGCTCAACTTAATTATATTACTATTATATCAAAATTAGTAATACTTTAAAATGAACATTTTGAAAAAGTTGGACAACAACAACATTTTGAAAAAGATGGACATTGTTGAAGAAAATATATGAACTAAAAAGAAGAAGAATTAGAAGGAAAAGAAATTTCATGATTTTCCTGAAAGTATTTTGTCTTAAGTCATTAATACAATAGTTGAAGCAATTCATAAAAAAACAACAGATCTAAAAGCTAATGAATCCATACTGAAAAACATAAGAGGATTATCATATGTTAATAATGTTGAACACTTAAAAGAGAGGATGCTTCAAGGTAGGAGAAAATAAGAATTAAAAAAAATGCACCATGAAAAGTGAAGGGTGAATTAGCTTGACTCCACAACCAATTAGACGTGATATCATTCTCCAAGCAACAAATTCAACAACTTGTAACTATTTGATCAAAATAAGAAACCAAAAGCAAGGGTAGCATTTAAATGACATGTTTGGAATATATATATAGATATAGATATATGAAATAGTTACAAGTTAACTAAACTTTGTGAATTTATAGAAACAAAATAAAACTGTCAAATACAACAAGATTGGGAGAAATATATATACCACATAATAGCCAAGACAATCTAGAAACTTCAACTCAAAAAAATAACTCAATGGCCTAAATCAAAATGGCGTATAGCTTTCAATATATGCAGTAGCAAAGAAATTTGGATTGTAAAAACAAATGGACAAAGTCAATCTCACCAAAGAAAAAAATAGATAATAACAATAAATGTTAAATCATTATTGCATTCTATTTGAATTAGTTACTCATATATTTTATTCATGTTAAGCTTTGTCTATAATGTGCATTGTGTTTTTTCTAATGTGTCTCCGTAACTAAGATCAACCAAAACTATGGCCCTCAATGTATCTCTTCTTGCACTCTTAATTGCAATTCCTAGATTTATTTCTCATGTCAATGATTTATTGTCCTTTGACTAAGTTACAACAACATAATAGTAAGCTTAGTAAAACCACTATTTTACCTTTTGCAAAGTGACATCTTTCAAATTACCCATAGTTATATTGCACAATTGTTGAGTGGAAAAACCATTTCCTTAATATCACCTGGACAAATGTTTATATATGCACTTTAACATTTTAAGAAAGGTGCAGCGCTGATGTTGTCTTATTCTAAATTTGTGTCAAACTTCCTTCACAATCATTTCTTTACCACTAAGACTTTTTTGGTTGTCTATTTTTTTATGCCTCATAGTTATAGTTTCCATAGGCATGTATTTTTTTTTTCAATTTCATTAATCCAACTTCTAAGCTTCTATTGTAAGAATGCCAAGTTGTCTGACAAGACAAAAGACATCTACAAGACAAATGTAGAAAATCAAGAAAAGAAATTACATTCTACTATAAATAGATTATGCAAAATAATACAATCTTAAAGGTGAGGCTAAAAAACTACACTAAGAGTTATCAAGCTTGCTTGGCCTAACAATATTGAATGAGATCCTTCATCACATGTTGCACTACAAAAAAGTGCAAAGGAAGCTCATCTTGAATAAATGTTATAATTGGTTAGCTTTGCTAGTTTGTGTCAATATTATGAGAGAAATAAAGTATATGATCATCGCCATTTGTTGTTGCTAAACCGTATTTGTTTATTAATTTTATATGAGAAGGTAATACGTGATAATAAAAAACAAAATCACTTAGCCAATTGATTAAAGGATCGTGCAAAGAACATTTAAATCAAAGCCTCTAGGCAAAAGTACTCAACCAAAATAACAAAAGAACAATGGTATGAGAAAAATTGAAGGTCAAATCTAAAATACTATAATCTAGGTGTTGAATATTTGGATTGTATTTAACTTAACTATTGCTACTTAAGTGAATGTTGGTACGATCCAAACTAAAAGTATGGTTAAGTTCACAATCAACACGAATTAAAACCACCATTGTTATCACAAATAACAATGTTGGTGCGCTTGTTACTCAATTTGAAACACATACAACTGCTTAAATAATAGTAGTCCATTTATAGAAGCTAAATAGTAAAAATGATTAGTTGTAAAAGCTAAACTCAATTTAAGCAATTGAGAGGCATACTACAAGCATACCATATTCAATCTATCCATTAGAGTTTGGTTCAGTTACTCTGAATGTAATTTTTTTCTGCAAATGTAGTCAAATGCAAGTTACAGTTAGTAGCAAAAATGGCTAATAAAGCTGAAAAATAAAAACAACCAATCAAGTTTGTGTTCGAAAATCTTTCAATATGATATTGCATTTTCTAAAAATGGTCTCTGACAAAAATGTTAGCCCAAAAGTAAATGATCCAAAAAATAACATATTCAAGATATTATGTTCATATTTAACTTGCATATATAACATGCATCTTATCATGTTAAATATGCAAGTTAAATATGAACATACCCTAGAGGCGATAAATATTTAACATGCATCTTATCATGTTAACACTAAGCTAGATATTATAAAGACTGCACTTGTGTTTATCTTAAGAAGTCTCATCCTACTAAGCTTTACAAAAAAATATGTAAAGAATTTGACTTGCCCATTTGTTTAGTGTAGCACTAAGCTAGATGCTATACCTAGAATACATCAAGAAACTATCCAAACTCTTGAATATTTAACTTGCATATTTAACATGATAAGATGCATCTTTACTTTTGGGCTAACATTTTTGTTGGCGAATTCCCTTCTTCCTACACTTTCTCTGCAACCTCTATTTGAACATCGTACTCGGAGATTTCTCCCCTGCGCCAGTTGTCGATGAGGGAGTTCCAACTGAGAAATCGATTAAACATACACCCTAAGAATGGTAAGAGCTGACAGATATTACCGGTCTGAGACCAGGGATATATAAATGCTTGATCCTGACTATGTCCCAATCAGGAGAGAATAGTAGTCTCAATCTTGTGACTCCTGAATACATGTGAAGTCGGAGTGAGAATAAGTCGATTCGTGACTATGACCGAATCGAGAGAGAATGACTCAATCTCACGATTCTTGAATACCCTCAGAGTCAAGAGAGAATAGCTCGATTCACAACTATGTCAGAGTTGGGTGAGATTAGACCCTGAAAAGGGTAATTGCTAATAGAGACCATTGGACCCTGAAAAAGGTAATTACTGATAGAGACCATTGGAATATGAAAAGGGCAATTACTGATGGAGACCATTAGACCCTGCAAACGATAATAGAAATGCTCGATCTTGACTAGGGGAAGGTTGGACCCTCAAAAATGTAATTGTTGATGAAGACCATATGACCCTTAAAACGATAATAGAAATACTCGACATTGACTGGGGGGAGGTTGGACCCTGAAAAATGTAATTGTTGATGAAGACCATTAGACGCTGAAAATAGAAATGATGATATGAGTCAGTGGGCAAGGCACCTTGCTTGAGGAAGGCAATGAAAGGTGTCCTCCAAACGACATTTTCATCCTGGCTTGGCATTTGATCAATCTGAGCAATCAGCAGTGTCTGGGCGACCGAATCATCCAAGGTCTAGGTAGCCATGGCGCTTGTCATTTTGGCTAATTCATCCGCCTTTTGATTTTTGGCTCGGGGGATCTTTTGAAGAATAACCTCTTGGAAGTCAACCTTTAATCTTTTGAAGACATCCACATAATGCCTCATTCAATCATTTTTGACCTCAAAATTTTTGTCCAACTACTAAGCGATAAGTTGAGAATCTGAATGAATGATTAATTGAGAAGCCCCTACTCACTTTGCTGCATGAAGACCCGTGAGCAAAGCCTCTTATTCGGCTTCGTTGTTGGATGCTCTGAAATTTAACGGAACGGAGAGTTGGAGCACATCCTCTCAAGGAGAACAGTATCCCAATGACACTATCTTACTAGGTGGATTATCCATCTACATAGATCTTTCATGTTCCTTCAAATTCTGGTCTGGGAGTTTCAGTTAAGAAATCCGCCAAGGTTTGAGCTTTGATAGTCGTCCAAGGTTAATATTGAATGTCATATTCACTCAGCTCCGTAGTCCATTTAATCAATCTCTCTCCAAAGCTTCTAGATTGGTTAACACTCGGGCCAGAGTGTTGTTGGTGAGGACGGTGATCGGATGGACAGGAAATAAGGCCTCAGTCGGCAAACAATTAAGATTGCTTTAGGACTAGCTTCTCTAAGGTAATGTATCTGTTCTCAGCATCCTTCAACAAATGACTTGAAAAAATAAATAGGATGTTGAACACTTGTCTCTTCCCATAGTAAGACTAAGGCAACTACTCCCTCAACTACCGATAAATATACCCAAAGCATTTTCCCCGCCGCTAGCTTAGAAAGAAGGGGAAGGCGTGCCAAGTATTCTTTCAGATCCACAAAGGTCTGCTCGCAGTTGTCATCCCACTCAAACTTGGAAGCTTTTCGAAGCACTTTGAAGAATGACAAGCTTCGATCGGGCGATCAGGAGATGAACCGAGATAGAGTTGTGATGCAATCAACCAACCTCTATGCTTCCCTGAGATTGAGGGTAGGAGACATGTTTTGGAGCGCCTGTATCTTCTCTGAATTGGCTTCGATTCCTTGTTCAGTCACTATGTAACTTGAGGAATCGATCTCTCTTGACTCCGAATAAGCATTTGTTGGGATTCAGCTTGAGCCATACTACCTCAATGTACTGCAAGTTTCTTCAATATCCGAGATTAGGTTCTCAACTCGAGCAGTCTTTATCAAGATGTCGTCCATGTATATTTCAATATTCCTCCTGACTTGGTGCTTGAAGACCCAATTCATGAGTTGTTGGTAAGTTGTCCTGCATTCTTTAATCTAAATGACATAACATTGTAGCAAAAAGTCCTGTCAGAGGTGACGAAACTAATTTTTTCTTGATCTTCAGAGGCCAGAGGAATTTGATGATAGCCCTAGTAGGCATCTAACATATAGATGAGTTCACACCCAGAAGTTAAATCCACCAGCTGATTGATGTGGGAGATAGATAGCAATCCTTCGGGCATACCTTGTTGAGGTCCTGAAAATCTATATATACCCGTCATTTGCCTCCATGCTTGCATGTTAGCCAGCTAGGTCAAGAATTGAACCTCCCGAATGTGCTTAGATTTGAGTGAGTAACTTGTTGATCTCCGCTTGGATTATTTTGTTCTGGTCGGGCCCAAAATGTCTTTCCTTTTATCTGATCAGTCGAGCATTTGGAAGCGTGTTGAGCCAGTGCTCCATCACAGTTAGGGATATGCTTGTGACCTCTTTGGATGACTAGGCGAAGACATCCTGATTGCATAAGAGACAAGCAATCAACTCTGGTTTGAGCTCTGGATGAAGATCCATGATCACTCAGGCGGTACCATCTAGTCGGTTGGAGTGGACTTGCACCTCTCCTTGATCATCTGTCGATCGAGACACAGGCACATTTTGCACCGCTTGGACTTCAGCTCCCCGAGTTCGGTGATCTTGCGCGAGTCAATCTTGACTATATCCACATAGCACTTTCTAGCTGCAGATTGATCCCTTTTGACTTTGTCTACTTGGTCTTCCACTGGAAACTTCATCTTTTAGTGGAAAGTAGAAACCACTACTTGAAAGGCGCTGAGATTCGGTCTTCCTAAGATAACATTATAAGTAGAGACAATGTCCACTACAATGAAGGGGGTATGTCGAGTCCTTCGCGAGGTTCAACCCCTAAAGATAAGGAGGTTGATATGGCCGATTGGCTACACCCCATGCCCGATGAATCCGGACAAGGAGGTGGCCATGGCTGCAGTTCTTCATCATCAATCTGCATTTGATCGAAGGCCTTCTTGAAGATGATGTTGACCAAACTGCCCATGTCCACCAACACCCTGTTCACATTATAATTGGCTATGAGGGCATGAATTACTAAGGCATTCTCACGAGGGGCTTACACTTCCACTAAATCTTAAGGGCCAAAGTTGATTAGTGGGCCCTCTCAAGGGTCTTGCCTTTGTCTTTTTTCTGATCGGTCTCTCAGCAGGACTGGGACAATTCTCGGGGTCCGTTAGAGGGTGAGCTCACTCATTGATCTGATTGGCTAGTGGCCTCATCACACCAAGTGGCTCGGGGAGGGGAGCGTCAAGAAGACATGCATTAGTCTATTCGTGTAACTCAAATTTGGAAAATAATTCATCTAATCTAATAATTGGAAGATTCTTGGAACCTTGTAGGCATCTACCATAGATGTCCATAAGGTATTCCTAGTAAAGGCTTGTAGCATATACCTTATAATATCACGATTTTCGATTTGGTGTCCAATTGCATGAAGTCTGTTTACATACCTTGATGTTGAAAGTGCCTTCGTGTAACTCTATCAACTTCTCCCAAAGGTCTTTTGCGCTTGTGAATGGTCTGACTCGGTTCAGCTCCTCTTTAGTCAATCCACACTAAGAGTTTGAGTCGCCTTTGCATCTGCCTTGATTTTCTTTTTTGTTAGTATCCCATTTGTCGCAAGCAAGTGGTACTCCATCTTTAGTGAGGAGTGTGAACCCGGTTTGGATGATAATCCATATTTCCACCTGGATCTTCA
This sequence comes from Hedychium gardnerianum, assembly GCA_038050645.1. Lineage (NCBI taxonomy): Eukaryota > Viridiplantae > Streptophyta > Magnoliopsida > Zingiberales > Zingiberaceae > Hedychium > Hedychium gardnerianum. Next base: position 1,049,676 of record JBBUKS010000095.1, on the reverse strand, counting down.
GGTGGTACTTCATTAGAGCGACCCTACTCTGATACCAATTGTAGGATCGGAAAAGCGCTAGAAGAGAGGGTGAATAGTGTGTTGGTGCAGTTTGCACTAATAGTCTAATCCTATATTTTGATGTATGACAACAGGTTAAAGTTAGATTATTATTATTTAATAAGTTGAGCTAAGTGTGCAGGGTTAACTAACTTGACGGATTTAGAGGGACAAATATCAGGTAGAAGTCCAGATGTGTGATTCTAGTAGGAAGTCTAGCTGGGTCAGAGAGGACTAGACAGTTGACGAGAAGTCCAGTCAGGTCAGGAAGGACTGGACGATTGGCTAAAGTCCGGATATGTGATTCCAGCAGGAAGACCTGGTGGGTCGGAGATCAAATGCCGAGGAGGTTACTCGACAAATGGTAAGTGAGGTAAGAAACTGGAGGAGTGAATCCAGTGAGGACGGGTCCTCGATAGGGACTTAGGCACTGGTCCAACTTAGATCCAAAGTGAAACCCTAAGTTGAGATCATGATTAAATCCTGGTCATGGTAAGATAGGATTTAATTATTACTTATATGTATTATTTATACTAACTCCTTGGCTATAGGTATTTTCAACAAAAGATTTCGCGACCTCAGCACAGAGGCGCTGGAGGCACCTCGGACGGGTGGGGGCACCTCAACGCTGGAGCCGCCTCGGAGTGCTGGGGTCGCCTCAACGTTAGAGGCACTGGAGGCACCTCAGCGGCGCCTCATCACTGGAGACGCCTCGGATAGCTAGGGGCGCCTCAACGTTGGAAGCACTGGAGGCGCCCCGAACAGCTGGGGGAACTTCAGCGCCTGGATAAGCGTTGTTGACGCGCAGAACCGCTGGAGGCGCCCTGGAGAGTTTGGAGGGGCCTCAGAGTGGATAAGCAGCGGATTTGTCGAATTTGATCAACCTCAATGGAGGCGCCCCGGAGTGTTGGAGGCGGCCCCAATGAGCTATAAGAGAGCATCTCGACCAGCAGCTATACACAACTCTACTAAGTGCTGTTTTGACTTCATACTGCTGCTCTGGAGCTCCAAAATTATTGTACTATAACTCTGATGTACTGAACTGATGCCAAATTCCCTCCCTGCAGCAGAATCTTCATTGGGCAACAAATTCATATTGTATTTATTTAGTGTTACCATTGCATAGGAAACGTGTAGACCTGTTACACTTTCTTGCACCTCATTTTGTACATGATTACTTTTCCGGAAGTTTTTCGGAAAAGGGTTTTAATGAATTGTCCGTCGGAAATGTCCTAAGGAGGCGTGGGCCTTGGAGTAGTAATCCACTGGGACTGCGAACTAAGTAAACCGACCGTGTGTTCTTCTCTCTCTATGTCTTTTGTACTTATTTTTCCGCTGCGTATTCATAATTTATCGAATGACGATTTTAAAAACCAGATTTTTTTTTCAAAACACATGATTCACCCCCCCCCCCCTTCATGTGCACTCGATCTTAATTTTTTTTTTTTATTGTTGTTGTAATTTTATGGTATAACAGCTGTAAATTGATGTTTTTTATAATGCCGAGAACGAGTTGGAAAAAAATTGAGTTGCATACATTGTATCTGATTGGTGTTTGACGACATGAGTATATTAAGGAGACTTATATGAGCATTATAAGACTTTGTTTGAAGTTATTTGGATATCTCTAAGTTCATCAGCCACTTTTGGAATTGATAGACCTAAGACATTTTAAAAATAAAAAATTTAATTTTGTTTAACATAGAAGAGTCCTATGAACTTACTCGTGGTGTTGGATAGTGAGTATCATTATCATATCATTTATAGTGAGCTTCTAATTTCATTTCTAATGTCGAGAACGAGTTGGGAAAAAAATTGGATTAAATACATTATAGCGTATTAGTTTTTGACGGTATGAGTGTATTAATGAGACTTAACTGAGCACATAAGAGTTTGTTTGAAGTCATTTGGATATCTTTAGGTCCATCAATATATATGACTTTTTGTTTTGTTGTTGATATTAAATAACCAGAAATAATGTGTTGTTGATTTTGAAAAATCAGCAACAACGCGGTGTTTATTTTGAAAAATCAGCAACAACGCGGTGTTTATTTTTAGAAATCAATAACTCATTATTGTTGATTTTTTAAGATCAACAACAAAACTAAAAGTTTTAGGTTCATCAGCTATTTTTATAATTTTATTGTTGATTTTTAATAATGTGTTGTTGATTTTCAGAAATCAACAACAACATATTATTGATTTTTAAAAATTAATAATAACGTATTGCTGATTTTTAAAATTAATAACAAAGCTAAAAGTCCTAGTTTTTCAACAACGTGATCTTAATAAATCAGCGACTAAAGGTTGCTGGTGAGATCCAGGGACTCCAGCGTAGGCTCGGAGATGAACGCGCCGCCGGAATGGCACCTTCAAGGCGATTGCTGGTGAGATCCAGGGACTCCAGCGTAGGAGGTGAGAGGAAGTCTGATGGAATGCTGCCGTTAAGTTGATTATAGCTGAGGTCCAAGTTCTTGACATATCTTGTAAGTTCTGGTGGAATGGCGCCGCTGAAGTTGTTCTGATTGGCAACAAACCGGTAAAGGTTTCTGAACATGGACAAACTATGTGGAATCCGGCCATACAGTTAATTGCGAGAAAGGAGAAGTATCTCCAACATGGTGAGCTAATCCAACTTATCAGAAATCGTCCCTGATATCCGGTTCCAGCTCAAATCCAAAATAGTGAGGTTTCTACGAAGTCTAATCGCCGTTGGAATTTCTCCAACAAGACGGTTATAAGACAGCACCAGTTCTCTCAATCCATGGACTTTCCGAAGAGAAGGTATGGTTTCATCAAACGAATTGAAAGAAAGATTCAAACTTTGCAGTTCTGCGAGGTCACCTAACTGCAAACCGAAGCCTCCACTGAGATTATCGCGGGACAAGTCCAGCATCTGCAAGGATCCGAAGCTCGAAAAATTCTGCAGTCGGCCTGTCAGTCTTATAGCTCATGTTGAGGTGTTGCAGTCCCGAGAGGCCGCTGCAGTTGGAGAAGAAGGATTCAGGAATGCGGGTGAAGGCGTTCTTGGACAGATCGAGCCAGCGCAGGGAAGCGAAGCGGCAGAGGTTTTCGAAAAAGCCAGCGGCCACGGAGAAGCCGACGCCAGCGAGGTCTAGTCCTGCGACTCGAGATGTGGAGGAGGAGCAGCAACTCCTATCCAAGTGCAAGGATTTGGGCGGCTCGTGGCGTTCCATTGGGCGCCGGCGAAGGAGCTGGGGAGGTAATGAGAGAGAGAGAGACCAAGATTGGGACTTGGGTTTGGTCGAGTTGGGGAGAAGTGTCCGCAAAGCTACAGAAACAACACAAGGAGAAGAAGAAGCAGAGTAAGAAGGAGAAGACACTCTCGTCCCTCTCCATTTCCACCAGCTCTGCTTCGATCGCAAGACGCTACAAAGAGAGAGATTATTCAGCGATAGAAGACGAGAGAGCAGAGAGGACTCCAAAGTCGCAAGAAAGACTCAGAACACAAAGCAAAGCAATTGCCATTTGCCAAAGACCGACGGTTTGTAGGCAGGAGGATCGCGGATGGAGGATGTACAGTAGATTCGGTGCGCCAGGGAGCGTTGATTGAACCGACGACTTGGACCTGCAAACGAATAAACTTGCGCTGCGGGGCTTGACTTGGAAGGTTTGACCCGTGACTTTGAACGGTAGTGTTGGTGCCAATCTTTGGAAATTGTTTTCAGGATCCCCACCGCCGTTCTCACCTGATGTTACGGAATCCGTTTGAAGCTTGTTTCTTCCTTCATGAGCTCTTCTTTAGAGGTCTGTAAGTGATCGATGGGAAGGACACGACATGAAAAGAAGTGTGAAGATGCTCTGGGGAAGCTTGGCAACGTATACAAAATTATGTATACCGAGACAAGCGTGGTTAAAGGGAGAGACTGAACACTGAACATTCTCTGGCGCAGTTCAGGAAAACAGAGTTACTCAAACTGTATAAAATAATAAATATTGTATATCTGATTCATAAAATATAGAATTGTCTTGATATAATTTGAAAGCCATTAATTAGAAAGGCTTTGAAATGGTGAGGAAAAGTCGGTCTACTCGCAAGTCTAAAGGGCTGGAGCCATCTCATGGTCTATTTGGGCTTTAGTCGAGGGTCTGACACAGACGACGAGAAGCTAAAAAACGAAAAATATAAGAGAAAGAAAGATAGTTCGATAGAATAAAGAGGAGAAGATTTGTTGTTTTTTTTTTTTCCATCAACCCGAGACTATAAAATTTCTGACTCCTCTATTCTCCCAGCCGCCCGGGTAGTGGTAGATGAGAAGGGACACTTCCTTATTAATGAGTTTGAAAGGAGTCTGCTTGCTCATTGGTCATGGTGGAAATTAGTCAAATTATCCTTCTGTGACCAATAGTTAATAATTTGAAGTGATAAGAATGATTCAAAGTTGGATTTTTGTGTGGATGTTTTTTTTTTTTTTTTTGGTAATCTTTTTTGTGTAGACTTTTTAATTGTATTTAAATATAATTTTGTTTAAAAACTTGTGCGTATTTTTCTTGCTAGGAAAAAAATATAGATAAACAATAAAATGACATAATTTATATGTAACTATATTTTTTTTTCTGTTCGCAATACAAAGACGAAGGGAAAAATGCGTTTGCATTTGATTTTAAAAAATTTTAAATTATTATCAAATCATTTTTATTTTTATATTTTTTAATAGTTTTAATAAATAAAGCTTTGTAATTTAAGTTTTTTCCTGATTATAGAAAAAAAAATTGTTTCTGTTCTTTTCCTTAATCTCTGTTTCTTTACTTAATTTATCAGTTCTTTATAGAAAAGAGTGTCAGAGTCAAATAATCGGTGAGGGGATGAATGACAAATAGATATATCACAAATTATTAATTTTCTCAAAAAGCTATTATTTAAGTGAACAAAAATAGGTTTGTTTATTACGATCTTCTATATCACATGCTATGTTTTATTTTTTTTACATTATAATTTTTTATATTGTGCGCCATCATTTTTAATTTTTTTTAATGTATTATATAGTTTAAATCATATACTATAATCAACCGAATGAATGATTATACTAAATACTAAATTTGAGTATAATTTAATCGTGAAGAATACTTTTCAAAGAGAAAGAGATTTTAGTTAATTTATTATCGTTTACTCTTCCTTTTATATATTCTTATCGATTTAATTTTATCATAGTACTTTCAAATCCAAAAATCCAACGGTTCAATGACAGCTTATCATTGTCATCAAAGATGAAACGCCCGTCAATTTATTCTAGTATTAACATGAAGGAAGTAAATCATAGAGATTAATCTAACTAGTCCACAGAGCAGGTCTTTATTGTTTAAATGCCCCGGGCGAAACTATATATTGTGTCTTAATTTTATCTTCCGAACACTATTTTTTCTATTTTATTTGCAGATAAGATTGTAGTATCACATTTTATTTGCAATTGACATTGAACTACACATAGTTAAAAATAATATATATTTCATTGCTCAGAAAAATAAAAGATTTGTCATTTTTAATATTTAGAATATAATTAAGTGGTGTTGCTTCTAATTAACTGTGATACAAATAAACTAAC
>JBBUKS010000095.1:1030514-1040675 GCA_038050645.1 Hedychium gardnerianum | reverse complement strand
ATAAATAAATAAAAGAAACAAAAACTCTTGATTTAGTGGTTGCACTAAAATCAAACTTCCCTGCTCTGATACCACTTATAGGATCGAGCGCACATGAGAGGGGGGGTGAATCACGTGTTTTTAAAAACTTTCATTTCTTTTTACAAAACTCGTTGAAAATCAAGTGCGTAGTAGAAGACAAATAACAAAAAGAATACGTTCAGTTTACTTGGTTCACAGCCCCAATGGACTACTATTTCAAGGCCCACGTCCCCTCGGGACGTTTCTGATGGGCAATCCACTAATATCCTCTTCCAGCAAACCTCCAGAAGAGTGATCCAATTACAGAAATCAAGAAGATCGTCACACGTTGACGAATTTTCGTAAAAGAATATATGCTGCGTTAAAATTATACTGACAATGCAAAGTTAATCTTGAGGTGCCTTGTTGTTGGAGATTCCTTCGACGCTTGAGAAGAGTAGCACTAGCACGAGATGAGCACAGAAAGAATAGCATGATCTTTAGCACAGAGAGTTGAGAGGAGCATTCTGAATAATTTCGTTATAACTTGAGCTTCGAAACCCCTCTTTTTATAGTGAAGTTGAATCTGATCCGATCCACTGATCTCGAGATCAGTTTTCATAATCCGAACTTTATCGGTCAACTGATCCTCCATGATCAGTCGACTGATCCTTCTGAATCAGCTCAGCTTCCCATCCAGATGTTGTCTGTTCGGGATAAAACTTGTGTTCGGTCAATAGAACCTCGTCGTTCGGTCGATTGATCCTCCGATTCTCCCTCAGCTTATCTGGTCTGATCAACTCTCTGATCTTATCTTATAGTTCGGTCAACTAATCATTGACGTATGGTCGACTGAACCTCTTGACGAAGAGTTAAATTCTGTTGATCTTCACTAGGTTCGGTTAACTGATAAACTTGTTCGGTAGACTGAACAAGTGTAAATTCTAACTCTGCAAAATATTAGTTTTCATGCAACACAGAGTTAGAATAAAACAATAAATGCATGTAATTATGACTTAAATCATGTCTTACCATGACCAGGATTTAATCATGGTCTCAACTTAAAGTTTCACTTTAGACCTAAGTTGGATCGGTGCTTAAGTCCCTACCGGGGACTCGTCCTCACTAAATTCGCTCATCCAGTTTCTTACCTCACTTACCGATTGCCGAGTAACCTCCTCGACGTTTGATCTCTGACCTCTTACTGTCGGACTCTCACATCCGGACTTCAGTCAATCGTCTGGTCCTCCCTGACCCGACTGGACTTCCTGCCAACTATTTGGTCATCTCTGACCCAGCTGGACTTTCTGTCAAAATTGCACATGTGGACTTCAACCTCATATCTGATCATCTAGATCCGTCAAGCTAGTTAACCTGCACACTTAGCTTAAATGATTAAAATAGCAACAGTCTAACTTTAACCTATTGTCATATATCAAAATCTAAGATTAAACTATTAATGCAAACTACACCAACACTTTCAATTACTCAACAGTGGCTTGTCCTAAACATAAAGTCAACTGATATGGTATTAGTTGACCGACCAGCCAACTAACTCCTAAATAGAAATATTCTATTAGTTTTTGTTCAATCAACTACCTATTAAGACTAAAATTGGAACATAATACTTCATTTTGTTCGTAATTTCGAATTTGTGATTGGGATAGTCTCTTGATCTTAAAGCATCAATTAGTTTCCTAATCGACTAATATCCCAAACATAATACCTCATTTTGTTCATGGTTTGGGATTTGGAATTTGGGGAGTCGTTTAATCTGAAGCATCAAGCAACTGACACTTAAATAGAAATGTTTGGTTTCTCTATTCAGCCCTAAATTGACTATGTTGGATTGAATAGAGCGGCTAGAGGGAATGTGTTCGATTTATTTCAATTTTTGTTTTTATAATGTGTTAGTTCACACAACACAAATAAAATAAACAAACCCAAAAAATAAATATACAAGCACACAAATCAATCCTTTTACGTGGTTCAAAAATCTTTGATCGCTATTCCATGACTTATGATTCATCATGCATCAACGTGGTAACATCATTATCCTTCTCCTTTTCGGATTTCTTTTAGAGGCGGAAACTTTTTACAAAAGTCTGTTCTTATAGCAGCATACAAACTATAGCAACAAGAATGCAATAAATAAAAGTTATAGAGAAAGAAATTTGATTGCTTGCTTATGATCGTTGTAGATTGCTTTCAAAGTATTTGGAATATAGCACCACTAAACTTGAAAACTCCGTGAATATATCTTAGAAACTTGTCAACGAAACCATTACCAAAATCACTTTATATGATTTCTATTAGTGACTTGAATCCGTTAATTAGTCGACTATTCTCTTCCTTCTAGTTGATTACTTCACTGTACCTAACTAGAATTCAATCATTGTCAAAGCTTTATCAAGATCCTGTGCAATCAATATATTCTTACTTTAACATCAATTGACTGTCATAGTCAACTATAGAACTTTTTGCTCATTTTCATTTACTCTTTAGTCAACTCCCAATCAACTACCTAAACCAAGAATTTATCTAAATCATAACTTTACAATTTTGAATTCAACAGTTGACTACTTCAGATCTATCAATCGACTATTATTCTATCACAATCATTGTTGCAACTCCAAATTTGATGAAACCACATCTTCATGGTTTCTAATCTATTAGTAGACTGCTCCTATACACCAATTATTTGATATTCTAGTTTCAACCATACTAAGATTGAATCCATGCGCCAATAGACTCTTTATCTTTGGGATTTCTACAAGTCAACTTTAACTTATTAAGACATTTTTCTTGCATAATATCCTCAACCTACTAGAACTTTTTTTACTTAAAGATTGTTCATCTTTAGGACTTCTTTAACTGCCTAGTATTCAGTCACTATCGACTTACTAGGATTTCCTTTTATCCAACCTCAGATATACTTGCCTTGTCAAAACTTTTATTACTTAGAATTCATTCCTCTAGGATTTTCAACCTTTCCTAACATTCAGTCACCCTTGACCTCTAGAACTTCCAATCTTACCTAGCACTCAGTCACCTTTAATTTATCATAACTTCATCCTTTACTCAATATCTAGTGTTCTATGACTTGGATTTTCTTTAAGTATTCAATCTTTCATTATTAGTCTATACTTCTCATTTACTATTTAACATTCAATTCTTTATGATCTATTTAAACTTTTATTATTAACACCGGCTAAGCAACTACCAAGTATCCAATCAATGTCAGCACTTCCATTGCCATCACAGGAAGATAATTATTCCATTGATGTTGCCTCTTGCATAAGAAATCATCCCTAGGGCAAGAATTTTTAATTTGATTTCACCTTTGGAGACAAAAGAAATTTGAAATAGTCAAGAAGTGATTGGTAACACTTTTGGATTGTGGAGATTTTTGAGTTATTAAATGAAATGTTGTGAGAATAATGAGTCATCTATTATGATTTTACGTGTAGGTTACAATTTGGTCATTGGGTAGAGGAAGACCGAGAGGGAAATAGTTGCTTTGGCCATCCTCATACGTTACACTTTAGCCATTGGGTCGAGGAAGAAATAAATGAAATAGTTGCTTTAGGCTGGTAAGGGCAGGCTGAGGTGCCTTAATTCACAATATGTAAATAGTGCTAGATTACTAATCAAGTTAGTTCAGAAAATAGAACAAAACAAAGTTCAAAATTGACCGAGCCAATCGATCTGTAAAATTCAATCATGCATCAGTCAAGCCAAGCAAAATCTCTCAATTGCAGCAATATAACCTCTTAGTAGCAGTGGGCGTGTGTATCAACTACTGTGAAGTAGAAGTAAAAGCCTCCTGATATCGTAAGTGATTGATCATATGCATTTGTTCTCCAACATCATTAAGTAAAACCAAACCATACCGCTTTTTGTTTTGTTGATCATAAGATTTGGTGCCAGTTTTGAATTGGAGTCGCTTCTATTAAAGAGCTTATTTTGTGTAAACCAAATCCATACATGAGAGAAGTATTACTCTGGATGAATAGATACCAAATTCATATTTAGGAATGAATATGGAGTTAGAACACAAGGTCGACTTGAATATTTTAAAGTTTTGAAAATGTGGGAACCCTAAGGTCATGACTTCATTTCTTCATTCCCTTGTGTCATACGCTCTACTTGTTTTGTTTTGAGCAAAGGAAGTGGGGGCTTATGATCGAGGTGAGACTTGCAGACACGGATGGAAGTGGATGCAGGACAATAGAGGGCTAAGGGCATATTTACTTGGGTGAAAAACTACATAAAGTGGGCTAGTCGATTTGAGCCATTTGAGTAGGCTTGGCACGTTAAAGGTCTATGTGAGTTGGTCGATCTAGGAATGCTAGTCGGTCAGAGAGGGTCGGGTAGGTTGATAGGGTCAGCGAATTTGACAAGCCAATTAATTTGGTTAATCTAAGTGCAAACAAGTTGGATGGTTTGAGTGGATTGAGCAAACAAAGTGGTCCAAGCAAGCTAAATGATTTGGGGAAAGCCAAATGGGTGGACAAATTGGACTAGTTTGATTCATTCGTTCATTCAAGCTAAGCTAGTTCATCGATCAAGCTAGTGGATGAGCTGATTGGGCCTAGCATGTCAAACGGGTTGGAAAAACCGAGTTGGTTAAATAGACATGCCAATCATCCATTCACATTTTTTCATATGTTAAAGTAAAAGAACTTGAGGATAAATTAAACAACATTTTCACATTTTCATCCATCTATTTGCATTGAGGACGAGAAAATAGGGTCACAAGCATTGTCAAAGAGCTCAGGATTAATAGGAAGAGGCCACAAATGAGAACATAGAGTTGAAGTTGGCAAGAGAGTCGAGGACAGAGGCGCTATAACAAATATTAGTATTATCATTTCTTTTTATTTTCTTTGTTCTTTTTGATTATTTATTTCCCTTCAATAGGTGCGCTGGTAAATTTTCAGTAAGTATTATGCTTTAGATCAAGTAGTGCTCATTCTCCATTCTTTTTCTTTTTTTTTTGTGTGCTCATTTTTTATAGGATTAGTTTGTCAATGAAAAGGCTAATTCAACAATTGTATATATGATTTCGTAATTTATTATATATGATACAGGTTAAATTCAAGTAGCAAAGGATACTTACAAGGAGTTGTAGACTTTATTATGGTCTTGCAAATTATATTGTAATTCACTTGGACCATAGATCATGCTAAAACATAAAATAATGTCGTAAATTTTTAATAGAATACTACTTGGTTTGTGATGGAGAATCCACGTGAAGTCATAAATTGTTCTCTTTAATCTCCAACATGAAGAATTACCTAGAGGACTAAGAAAACAACATCAAGGTGTCGTTTCATGAAGCTTTCATCTCACTAATTCTGTGTCATAAATTTGCATTCCTTCTATTTGTCTCCCAAGTTGCACCTTTACAATATTCATAAAAACATCACATGATGCAACTGCAACACATTTAGCAGATTCTCAAACACCGACAGTTCAAATCCAAATTACAACATGACATTTTCCTCATGTGAAATGAAAATTTTGAGATGTTAACGATTGGACGTGGATCCACTTGCGTTTTTGAATTTATCTAATGAGTGAATTGGGATTAGAGGAGGTCGCCCACCTTTAAGATTAATTGAGCTCAAGGCCTAAATATCTAAATTATCAAAAATAAAAATAAATAAAAACATCTCATGTTCTGCCTCCTATTTTGTCTTCTTCCTAGGCTTTAGCAATTTGGGAGCCTTTTGCCTCAATTTATTACTAACCACAGAGATTAACTCTGAAATATGTGGCAATTTCCTAATCTGCTTCATAGTGCATACTTTCTTCAAAACTCGACGATAAAAAGGCATGAAACAGAATGTACTATCAACGTAATACTTTCTTACCTTGAACGAGCATTTATATATTGTTGCAAGATATATTTATGAAAATATACGGAATGAATACTCAACTCGAGCACAAAACGCCCGATCTAGGAAACTCGGATGCCACCCAGATTACCACAATCCTTAATGGCGAGGAGGATACTGAATGGGACTTTTAGAATCCAAACGTCCAAGACACCACAAGTTAAGGATCATGCCCATAAAAGAAACACCAAGAATGCATGATAGTAGATTGCCCAAGGGCACAGTTTGTCATGGGATAGAGAACATTAGAGCATAGATTAGATTATTTGACTGAGACCAAACCATTATCCTTGTCCACGTTTAAAGTTCTCAAATATTGTCTGAAACTGAGCTTTCACAGTCACAATTCTTTTTTTGCTCTGTTTTCTTAGGATGTGTTATAAATATACATTCCAAGCAAGGAATTCAAAGCAAATTCCTCATTAAGTTTTAATAAGTTTTACATGTATATATAGTCCAAACAATAAAGATGCTAATGTGAATCAATAGTTAAGGCTTAGCCCCATTAATTGAAGGGGATGTGCCTCTTGTCATCTCCACGTAGGTGGCATAGTCACTATAATGCATTGTGTAAAGGGTGCTCTGGTAGCGAGTAACATGAAGTCTCATGCGAAGGGATTCATTTATCGTACCATCATAGCCTGCCTTCCTCATAAGTGAATCAATGGTTTCTGTCTTTGCCCAACCTGATTCCAAAAATTACAGTGGAAAAGCACAAGGTCTATCATGCTATTGTCATCAGGTAAAGCAGCGATTTATAACAAAATAAATGAAGGTGATTTTGGATGCTCTGGGTTGGGCCTAAGGTTTTAAAAGACAGATGGAATAAAACCATTATAAGGCTTCGGAAGAGAATTTTAAGGTAAAATGTCATTTCAAGCACCTCTACTTGCCTATTCAATATAGGGATCACTTCTCAATTCTGAGGTTTCACAATGCCGCAAAGGAGAAATGAGAAGTTTATGCAACATTTAATTCCAACTCCAGATAAAGGAATGCTTGTACTGATTTAAAAAGCATGTCAAACAAAGTAGCAGAGAAAACTATATAAGATGAAAAACTATACCTTCCTGAGCAGGAACCTCAGGCAAGTATGTTGCACTGCACTCCATGTTGCAATCAGGATCAACAAATTCAATTACCAATCCATGCTTACCAATCTGGAGGATGGGAATGAGACAATTATTACATTACTGCTAGTTCATGGCCTTAGTAGTCACATATTCAGTCTTGAATGAAATGAAAGCTTCAGTATGAATAAATACTGCAATGAAAACTATTGTAGAAGAAGCATACCTCCCAATCAAGGTAGTGGAGAGCAGATTCATAGTTAGTTAGTATAGATACAGTGCATTCCAAATATGGTAACTCCTTAGGCTGTATAGGAGGAAACCGATGGTCCCTCAGAGCACTGCAAGAAGACAAAATTATCCATCATTTACAGTTTCCAACAAAAATACAATTACGGTAATAACACATTATGTATAGCAGAAAAATGATATATCCTTGTGAATGCACTATCTTATCTCATATGCATTAGTCAATGAATTTTATTAATTTGACCAGAGAAAAGCAATAGGTTTCAAGGCGAAACTAGTTCAAGATGCAGATTTTTTAGGAGAAAAAACATATTTTAAAAACAGGAAGGTTCATTTTGCTAGTGGCATCAGCTGTTTTTTCTATACCATACGGATAACACCTATTTCACCTGATATGCAACAACAAACTTTATATAACAGTAAAATTAGATTTTCTGGATTTATAAGCCTTCAACCTTATGACCAGAGAATTCACACCATATCCTGTTCCAGGACAGGTATTAATCAAAATCTCTTAGCCCGGAGAGTAATATCATTAGTTTCATACATCAAAGTGGAATCAGTAATTGGATAACAATGAAAAAAATATTAGGGTATTATGAGAAATTAAACTATTCAGGTAAAGCTTCTGAGATCAAAAGAAGACATAGCACCTTAGATAGTTGCATAGATAAATCATTGTTTAATGGTACAGAATGTAGTAGATAGCATCCCTGTGCACGTGCTTATAAAATTGTCATATTTTGTAGCGACTAATTGGTCGAGAGATATAGCTTATTGGAGAATACCTAGTTAATGCATAGTCACGGAAACCATCAACTATGCAGTGGGCTTCCAAAGTCCCAATACAACCACGGAGACGTGGTTCTGCTCCATTCACTGCTTTCTTCCAAGTCACAAATAATGGGCTGAAACAAAAATAATAGGTTCATTGGATATACTAATCAAATGGCAGTATCCTCTACTCTAAGCACATACATATTGACCAAAATAAAGTTGATGTCAGTAGTTCTGCAATTAGGATCATACATCATTTGGTTATTTAAGGTCTAAGGCACTAATTTTATTAATTCATCTAGTTTGTCAAAGTGTGCTTCAGTGAGAGCATACTAACAAAAAGCAAAAAGAACGAAGAATGTCTATGTCAAATCAGCTATAAGAGTATCATGATTGTAAAATATATGATAAGTCAATTTGTTTACAACTACTGCAGGAATTAGACAAGGTCAACATATCTCAAAAAATGATTAAGGAATATTACAATTATCAAGAGCTTAAAGTCCACAATTTACTTTCAATTAATCAACAAACTGAAAACTAAATCACACTTCCAGATAAACAATGTTGGCCAAAGCAGAATCAAATTCAAAGAATTCAGAATAAAGTACTATGTCTATTTGTGTCCGGGAATGAAAGGATAACTATTTTTAAAGATTAAACTCCAATCCAAAGATAGAAAAATCAAAAGAATGACATGGTAGAAGTAATCAAATTGAGCTATGTCAAAAGCCTGGAACCCAACAGCGATCCTAGGGGAAATTAATATACTATTTAGCTAGTTAGTCTGAAGGTCTATGAAAAAAAATGTGATCACTGTACAACATCTAGGAGATCAAAATTGTTTAGAAGATTATTGTTGGTGCAATATACTCAATTTAGTGTTGTTATTCCACAGGTTGATGTTTTGAGGTGTTTTGATATTTGTACAGTATGTTAGAAACAATATGTTGGTGCAATCACATTGTGGGGAACATGATTGAGGTGAATTTAAGTTAGGCCAATGTGTGAATTAGGTAAATCTTGATTGGATACAATATTGAATGAAGTGCAGGTGGGTCAAAATTGACTGGATATTTGGCAACTGGAAAATCCAACACGAAATTAGCAAGTGGAAAATCAGGTGTAGGATAGGTGTTGATAAGTGGAAAGTCCAATAGAAAATTGGTAAGAAAGTCCAACAGATGTTGACAACAGAAATTCCAAGATGTGTTGGCAGTCGAAGACTCAACAGATTGATTGAATGCTTCATAAGTGATGGAAGTTAAAGAAGTCAAAGTTGACAGGATATTTGGCAAATGAAGGACAGGTAGGTCAGGATTGACTAGATGCTAGATAAGTGGAAGTCTTAGAGGAGTTGCTTCTAAGACATGGAAAATGAAGGTGGACCTTAGGTTAGACATATGAAAGTCCTCAAGAGTCAAGGTAGACATAAGGTTAGGCAAGATGGACATGAGGCTAGGCAAGTGGAAGTCTTGGTGAGTCAATGTTGGTTCACACTGGGAAAATGAAGAAACTCTAAAATTCTAGCCTAGGCCTCTAGGCAATGGAAATTTTGATAGGTCAAGGTCGGCCAATATAAGGCAAACAAGGAAAATTTGGAGACATGATCTCTAAGCACAAGAAGTCTTAAAGGCAACGCCTTTTGGCAAGACGAGAAAGTCCAAGAGATATGGACCTTTTAACAGGGAAACATTAGTAGGAAGAAAGTCTATGTGACCCGAGTCTAGGGTTTAGGTAGACTTACTTAGGTGAGGACTTGGCATTGGACTGGGTTGAAGTCCAGGTTTCAACCGACTGAAGTATGGTCTCAATTGACTATTAGTTGATTCAACTAGATTACCAACCCTTTTGTTAGGGGGTTAGTAGGCATGGCCAATACACTCATAGATATGATCAACCATGGATTGAAATATCGTCCCGTGCCGGTCGAAACGGGCGAAATATTTTGTTCCGCCCGCCGACCGACATGACCCGGCACTAGGCCCAACGACAATCGCAGTGGTGTCGCGCGACCCTTGCGATCGCCGCAGAAGGCTCACGTGACCCTAGCGGTCGCGCTGGAAGGTCGTGCGACTCCCGCGAGGGTCGACGGGGTTGCGCAACCCCAGCGATCGGGCTGAAGGGGTCGCACGACCCGAGCGACCGGGCCGGAGGGGAGA
>JBBUKS010000095.1:999778-1022284 GCA_038050645.1 Hedychium gardnerianum | reverse complement strand
GCCATCCTCATCGCCAGCTCACCGGTTTCTTCCTTCAAGACGCTTCTTCCTTTGCATCCTTCTGCGTCAAGTTCTTCCTTCGAGTCAACCTCCTAACTAGCTTGACAGTGCTCCAATCTTCACTGATTTCAAATGGGATCAACTTACTTTTAGGAACATCACCAAAAAAATCATACACGACTTTTGTTGTGTACTCATTTTAGAAATATCCGGACTAGGAATATCCCTGAAAAGATCATATAGGATTATAGTTGTCCATACTTTGAAAACATCCCGATCGAGAATATTCCCAAAATAAAATATACTATGGGAGTATCCCCAATTGGGGATATCCTCAAGACACGAAAACATCTCCGATCAAGAATATACCTATCGAGTCGCCCCCCTCCAATCTGCATGTCCCACCATTCCTGATAGTTGCAACTTTGACATGGGGCTACTATAGTAACTGGACCAACAACTTCAAATGTGATTTGCAGTAACTTTTGTGCAATGTCAAATGTATGAAGTCAACGTCATGCCTCTGACACCCTATGTGGCCCCATGTTGTTGAAGTTCACAGGTGGATACGGCTCCATGTAGCCCCATGCCTTTAGAAAAAAAATAATTAATCAGTTTACATCCAACCTAAAGCGATCAGTCTGGTCCTATGAGAATTTTTCATCGATCGTCAGAGTAAATCAGAAAGTGCTAATGGAGATCTATCCAAATGATCAGTATTCTTAGATCTGCTTCTCACTAGAAAAAAATATTTCCTACACTACATCATAATTGAGATTTAAATATTAAATTATTTATTAAAAAATTTAATCATTACATCATTGTCTCGGACAGTCTCATGCCTTTAGCAATCTGGTCCAGTTGGATATCAAAGTTTGATAATATAAAAGTGTGGGTGATGCTAATTGAAAGTGAGTTTTGTTCTCTAGAGAACACATTTTTCATTTGTGTTCTTCCGTTTTCTTTCTTTTCAATTTAGTGCTGACTATCATAGCAGTCATGTTAGTCACGCTATAGTGGTAAAAGGCGAAATATTTGCCTCCAATATTCTCGTTAATTCATCTCACACGAAAGAAATAAATTATAATAATTATTAATTTAAATAATGATTAATGTACGAACCATCTGGGTGCAGGAAAATAGAAGTTCTATGGGGTCGAACCTGCAGAGAGGGTGCGATCGAGCAATGTCGATCGGCATCACACCCCCTTGTTTTAAATTTTCGTCTAATAGTACCGCTATCTGCCCAATTAATCAGATCACACCTGTGCATTATTGTACCTAAAGTTGGTTTCAGAATCAATCAGTTTGTCGTGTCATTTTGAGACAAAACCCCATGTCTGAGTTCATTTACATCTAAAATATTATGCATTTTGAGGCCTATTTCGACCTAAAATGGTTTAACAAATTTGACTTTGAAGTCAATTGGTTGGTGACTTGGTGCAAAACTACAAAAAAACAAATAATAAAAAATGCTCTTTAGGCTTAGCAAGTGGATTTTCTGATCATTTTGTCGCATCAATTTGAGAGGGCTTCATTTTACACCTGAAATATGCATTTTGAAATCTATCTCATCCTAAATTATCCTAAACAACTTGTAATGCCCATTTCGAGGATCCTAATTACGACGGTAGGTTTTGGGTTTGAGTTTTGTTGCAAATAGAAATCTTATTTACATCACAATTAAGTATAAATTATGAATAAATTCTCTTTTATAAAGGTTTGGACTCAAGTTTTTAATTTATTTGATGTGTACAAAATAGTGGTTACCTTTATTTGCAAGGAATTAAAATTAAGATGGTGGATGATGGATCTGGTTACATATTGATTTGGAAGAAGAAATTGACCATGATAATGTTGGATCATGATAAAAAAAAAATTACATCTAAGAAAATTCACTTGCTAATCCCATCCTGCAAAACTACATCTAAGAAATTGACCATGAAACAAAAAAGCTCTTAAGCTTTTTTTTTTTAATCCCGAAAAGGATGTCGTGGTTAGATTTTTTAACGATAGACTAAACATCTGAAGTTTGAGATTGTGACATATTATAAGAGAATTTTTTTAGTGGATAGCGAATTTGAGAATGCGTTAGGATGTGCCTCCTTGTGCATTTTCTCGATTTATTGTGGTGGCCGATAAATTTTTTTCGTGAGGTCAGATCGATCACTCCCGGGATTTGTCGGGGCTTGGATATATGATGTCGATTAAAAAAAATATAATCATTGATGATGAATCAATATGATCATTATGTTTTCTTCGGCCTGACTAGTCTTGAATGACTGGTCTAGTCCTACGAAAGTTCTCATCGATTACCTATGGTAAATAAGGAAAGCGCACATGGAGACTCATTCTGATTGCAGTGTTCTTGGATCTGTCGAGAAAAATCTTTCATAATATGCTATAGTAGAATTTTGAATTTTAGATGCCTAATCTATTATTGGAGGATTTAATCATGACACTTTACCCAAGGTTATAGTACGATAATAAAAAATGAGACAGAGTAACAAAGAATTTAAATCTCATCCAATGCATATTATACTTGAGGATGATGTTAGATTGTCTGTGAAGATCCATTTATATTTTGGAAAAAATTTAAAATTAATCAGAGGGTAAGAATTAGATACTAGAACATGATCGTTGTGATCATTTGAGGAAGTAGCTCATGGTTTATGTTTCTTTTATGCAGAGCAATGAGGAATTGTAAAAGTTTCAAGTTTAAACTTAGGATGACAAATCACGCCATTGTTTTTTAATTTAGAAAATTAGTTTATGTATAATCTGTGTGATTAATTAGAACGAGGGCAATTTAGAAATTTGACCATTTTGTAATTTGCCCCGTTCATATTTTCATATTTCCAACTGGAATGCGGAAGGGACTAGAAATCGAAACTGCCCTGCCTCCTCGGCCGCCCCACCGCCGAGCCAACGACTGCTCCTCCATCGCCTCCTTTTGACGTCGGTGAGAGCGAAATATGTTCCGCGGCCTTCTCTCTCGAAATCCCCGCCGTGGCGTCGCCACTGGTATCCTCGCTCTCACCGCCTTCTGCGCTGGCGGCGCCACTCTTGGTTCCTCCTCCGACAGACCCTACCATCGGACAAGTAACGCTCCGCTGCTCCAATTTGTTTTTCTTCTCTGAATCTGTTCTATTCTTTCTCACACATATGTTCTCCCCTTCTCAGCAGATGTAGCGATTTCGATCTCCGTCCCGTTAAGACAACTTCTATCGTCGACTTCATCGATTTTCTCGCAGGTGTTCGCTCTTTCATTCTCAGTCCCTTCTCCAGGTTCACACCTAACTAGTCGCGCTTAAACTTTTCCTTCATCGCGTCGGAATTGCATAATTTTTGAATCTGATTCTTAGAGTCTTCTGCACGACATTATTCAACCGCGAACCCTCTCCCTCCTCCTGATCCGAGTAAGGATGTGCCATGCTGCGCTGGATGTCTGGGAAGGAACACTATTTCTAAGGCGGCCGCTGCAGCTGGTCCTGCCGTGGTGAATATATGTGTTACTGAAGGTGAACCTCAATCTGTGGAATTGTTTTGGTGTATTTGTTTGAATGGTGAACTTTTTAAATACTTCTTTGCAGGTCTATATGGTCCGATGCTTGCAAAGAGTATAGGGTCTGGGACTATCATTGATCCAGACGGAACGATCTTGACGTGTGCACATTGCATAGCAGACATTGCCAATACGAAAAGGGTCTCAAAAGGCAAAGTGAGTGTGCTAACCTACAACTTAGTCAGAACTTTTATCCTTATCCATTTTGATGAAGAAATTTGTTGGAATGGGATGATGTCTAAGAATTTTGAATTTGAAACTGTGATATCTTGAACTTGGTCACACATACTATCTGGTTGAAGTTATAGCAATTTGATTTCCCCGTGTAGATTAATCAAGAATTTTACTGGAGTCTTAGTTCGCCTTGGTAGGGCAGAGACTATAGCATACTGTCAGATACCTACCTGTGTTTTAGAAGTTTCCTTGGTTAGCTTGTTTTCATACAATTGAATGACAGTCATATGCTAATACTCCTAACTGAGCCTGGCTTATGTCAGAGTAGGCTAAGTTTGTTTGAGATGAGATGTAAGAGTATATACAATTAGATGCATTGCTTCAGTGATTCTCTGGTGTTAGTTGATTATGAGGATGTTAATATTTCAGTTGAACAAAACATCAAATACTGAAATAGTTTTGTTTGGCTAAAATATGGAAGGCTTCCTAATAAATAGGCTAAAAAATCTCAATTTCATGTCGAGAAAGCTCGTTCCTCCAGATTCTTGCCCTCTTTAAACCTCCATACTACTTTTTTATAAGGTTATTTCAGCAGAGTGAATTGAATGAATATTTAGTAAAGATCACCTGAGATAAAGTAGGCTACTTTGGTTCTACGGTTCTGAACCAAAGTGGTATATCATCATCATCATCATATTATGATTGTCTTTGTAGTTGTTGGTTGCATCAAAGAAATCCCTGTACTAGATCTAGATGATGACAGTGTGGTTTGACTTCATGTTATATAATCTTCCGTTATGTCTTCATATTTCTAGTTTCTACCTATTTTGTTGTTTTATAAACAGGTTGGTGTGACTTTACAAGATGGACGTGAATTTGAAGGCACTGTGATCAATGCAGACTTTCCTTCTGACATTGCCGTTGTGAAGATACATTCCAAAACTCCACTACCATCAGTCAAACTTGGATCATCCTCCAAGCTTCTTCCAGGTGATTGGGTTATAGCCTTGGGCTGCCCACTTACTCTGCAAAATACCATAACATCTGGTATAGTAAGGTACTTTGATGTTGCTATGATTTTTTTGATGATTTAATTTTTGCTATATTGTAATAGTTTCTTCTCATTTTCTATTAGTTAGTCCAGAATTTGATTAATATGCTATTTAAATTGTTATTATATTTGAGATAAAATGCTAAGATGAATGACATTTTATTTAAATTGTCATTGTAGCAGAGATAAAAAAGCTAAACTGAATGTGTGGAGTTACTCGAAATCTAAAATAAAAATATTATTTTCCGGGAGCAGTTAGATATATCTCCAATCAAACGAGAGAAAATAGATAAGATGGTATTGACATATTCAAATGCAATCAGTTAGATTCTGTAGTTCTAACTTCTAAGAGATGAATCTATTAGAGTGGACCAAAAATGTAGAGGGAAGTTAGGTAAAATGGCATGAAATAGGAAATGACAACTAATGTGAATATTACTAGTAATATATAGCATTGCATGGAGCTTAATGGAGGTGTAAGATTCAAGTAGTTAACCCCAAATAGTTGGGACAAACACAACATGATGGTGATGATGTTATTTAAATTGTTTTAGTCCAACTGTCTTCTGCTGTAATAAGAAGATAAGATGTAGCACAATCATATTATCCTAACCTTGTGACTGTATCTGATTGTCTTTTTTTTTTTAATCAAGTGATGCAGGTCCTTTTTATTTTTTCCTCACTTTGAACTTCTCACTGTTGCCTTTGTTATGTAGCTGTGTTGATCGGAAAAGCAGCGATTTGGGTCTTGGAGGAATTCGAAGGGAGTATTTGCAAACTGATTGTGCAATTAATGAGGCAGGCTTGCTTTCTCTTTCATATTAATTGAAGTTGGTGCATGTGCTATGCTTTTCTGTATCTTCTTATGTTTTAATTTTTATTGTTTGAGATGTTACCTTCTTATGTTCTTATTTTATTTTATTTTGTTATTGATGCTGAAGTATCAATTTTTTTGTTGTTGGAATTTACCCACAAAAGGCATCACCCTGCATAACACTAACTAAACCAAGTAATAGTAATTAATGCAATTGCTAATGAATCATTCTTCTCCACTAACAAAAATTGATGCTGACAGCTTGAATTGAAGTTGACTATCCTCACAATTTGATGGTGAACCCAGTTAATTCAGGTTAAGATCTTGACATGTTGACAATAGAGAGCTTGTTTTTCATTCATTTTCCTTTCACAAAATAAGAAGTTGCCTCTGTTTTATTCATGACTATGAGAGGATGAGGCTATGAAGAGCTCAGGGTGCATCATGTTGATGCATAAAATAGGGAGAGCAACAGTTTGATCGCTCTCTTGTTGTTGCTATTGATGTCGAGTTATGATGTTGATGTGTTGGAGGTTGAGTTGATATGGTGTTGTGAGATGGTCACAGATTTGGAATAAAGTGCTCTTCCATGAGATTGATATGCAGTGGGAGGACTGCATGAAAGAGCAATGGAGGAATGAAGGTCGGATGAAGTTAGGTGTGGAGGGGAGGAATTTCTCACTCTGAAAGGCATTCAGAGGTATACAAGAGGCCATGTGTAGTGTGATGTTGATTAATGAGGAAACATTGTAGGTATTTGCAGGTGTTTCAGCACCAGTGCTGTTGACCATTAACAATATATTTGCTAATTTTCTTTTTACTCAAAATACCAGAATTTATGGGCATTGGTTTTTTTTATCTAAACAAATTTGTTAGTTTTCCTATGAAGATGGTGTTTTTAAGATGATTGATTTAATGAAATATTAGTATTATCTTGGATTCATAATTCAACTTTATTGGACTTCCCTAAGAATCTAATTGTTTCTTTTTCATTTCAAACTTCTGCTCATTGTTCCTTACCTAACTTCTAAAATTTCCTGTAGTCTTGGCTTGACTTAACAAAACAGCATCATGTCCATTCTTTGTTTCAAAGGAAAATAGAGTTCATTTTCTGTCTGGTCATAACGTGTTGTTCCTTACTGATTTTTTTTTTATGCTCTACCATTTTCTATTGCTTCTCCAATCAAATAACATATCTTTCTTTCCACTGTTCTTTTCAACTTATGTATATTCTACAGGGAAATTCTGGAGGACCCCTTGTTAATCTTGATGGTGAGGTTGTAGGTGTTAACATTATGAAAGTTGCTGCAGCTGATGGATTGAGCTTTGCAGTTCCAATTGATTCAGTCATCAAAATCATTGAGCAATTTAGGAAGAATGGGTATGCAGTGTTGATCGTATCCTCTTAATAAAATTTGTAATGTCATTCATCTTTTTTTTTTGGGTAAGTTCCTTGTGCTTTGCTATTTGATTGACTGAACTACTGTTGCATTAGCTTTACTCACGTTAGTCATATATTTTTATGTGGGTCTCAGCAAAAAAGGGTTGGGCTATTTTTAGATTGAAAAAAATAGTCAAAATAAGGGTTTCAAGGATTCTATTTTTGTATAATTTTAAAAATTGGATGCAGAAGGTGCAGGATCTTAAACTTCATTTCAGCTAATTCTGGGCCAGCTGCTATGGTAAGACAGAGAAGGCAAGTGTTATCCATAATGATTGGGTGTAAAGTGTCTAGAGGTGACTTTTTCAAGTCTTCCTTCAAATCCCAAGGCTCAACCTTGGATAGGCAGTGAAACTACCAAGCTAGAGTTTCTTTTTGGGTCTTCTTTTTCAGCTCCAGTCACTTGATTATTTCCACAATCACAAATTCTACTTTTTTATCAGTCCAGAGATTCTATCATCATTTCATAGAAGTTCATTGATATGTTCTTTTTATAAAGCAAATTAATTTTGATTCTTGAATGATCCAAGTCGCTTCTAGTTCTGTTGTAATAAAAGATTCCCTATTATGTAAAAAAAGATCCATATCAATAATTATGATCACACTTCCTCACTATCTTCTATGGGTTAACTTAAACTTAGGGCGTGCACATTATTTTGGTCTTTTCTTTCATATAAAATACAAGTCCATTTCCTGTAGCCTTAGCATAAATGTGAATTTGTACCGGTGCATTTTATGAATTTTTACATCAATAACAGTGGCACTGCAGTGGTTATATCATACATATTTTATGTCATTTTATCTCAATTTTTCATGGTCTCTGGAATTGTTTGTACAACTGGCCATGCAATATGAAGTTCTTGCAAACTAGTTATGGTGAACCCACTATGGTTTGTCAACAAGGTAGCATCAGTTTTCTGAAATTGAATGTGTTTCCTATCATAAACACGGCTCAAATTGTTGCTAGAACTCTTTAGTTGTGTTTCTTGAACAGATTTGATATTGAAATTGGTATTGACATTCATGGACTGCGCCATGAAGTTTTTTTTCCTTGATTGTATGCCTAATATTGTGTATCCTGAATTATTGGATGAAAGAAATGAAGAATTTATATCTCTGAATATTTCGTTTGTGCAGTAGAGTGGTCCGTCCATGGCTTGGACTGAAAATGCTTGATCTTAATGAAATGAAAATTGCACAGTTCAAGGAGAGAGATGATTCATTTCCTGATGTTACAAAAGGAGTTCTTGTGCCCGTGGTAAGTTTTCCATTGTATTTGTATTCTCTAAGAAAAAGGAACTGCTTTTGAATACTGAAGTTACGTTTGGTTAACATTAATCTATCTCCTGGCAATTACTTCTTCCCTGAATTCATTTGTGTGGTTGGCTCATAATCTCCATGCAAGATTTACCATTCTTTTGGAACGAGATTTGATTCTACTTGCAATCCTGATGGAAACAGCTAATCTTCATATTTTTTGGACACCAGAAATTACTGTATGGCAATAAATCAGCTTTTGCAAATTCAGAGAAACTATAATGATCTGTTTTACTAGATCCCATGATACTCTATAATTAAGCTTGATGCTGAGACTGTTGTTCTCTTATGTATTGATTGTAGCAGTCTAATCTGCATTCTTGACTTTTTGGACTACTTTGTTCTCTTAGCTAATCACATGTCTGACCAATTAAATAACTTAAGATATCTCCTTCCATATTAATCAATTGTACAGAAAAAAAATCCCACCACCTAGCCACTTGGCTATCGGTTCCCTTCACATAATCTTGGGACGGGCTGTGAGGGGTGCATGGGGTGAGCGTAATCACTTTTTGTTACAATTGTACAGAAAAAAATGCTCATCTTCTTTGTTTAAAATGGAAAGAGATTGAGAATTTTCTTTATCTGCTATGTTCTTGCCAAAGTTTGCAGTTTTCCTTGCAGCAATTTTTGTGTAATCTGTGATTGGTCAATTTGGCTCTTACTAAAAAATGCTATCCTGTTTCAGTACTAGATATTGATTCCTATCTTACGTCACTGTCAGCCTTTTTTCCCTCTTGTTTTTTCTTGATGCAGATGGAATTAATTTTTTTGTGAATGTTGAGCATTTTGAGCAATGTGTCAACTTTCTTCCACTACGAATCAACACATCAGCTACTGTTGGTTTAGACAATAAATAATCTCATCCAACAATAATGTGCTCGTAGCAGTAAATAATTTTAAACCATCATGCACAATCTGGATCCTTTTTAACCACTTTTTTTTTCTTCCTATTTTGAGATGTTATGTTCAGCAAACAAACTGAGGCAATGATATTGTCAACCAGGTAACTCCAGGATCTCCTGGAGACCGTGCAGGATTCCGACCGGGTGATGTCGTAATTGAGTTTGATGGCAGACCAGTTGGAAGCATTAAAGAGGTAATCCACTCTATTTTCAGCAAACAATCTGCACGATTGAATTCATGTTTGAAGGACTTATGAAGTACTCGCTACTTTCTTTTGTTTTTTGTTTTTGAGTAAAGAAATACTTGCTACTATAAGCTGTACACTTCAACACTATCGAAATAGCATATACTTCATGGCTTAGTAACTTCTTTTCCATTTAAATATGGGGCTTTGTTATACAACCTGTGTTAATTTCAATACCCGTTATTAGTCTTCAATTTCTTATCACACGGCAAGGATTTATATTCTAACACCCACAACCTTGCTGCTGGTGACTTGGTGCATTATGTTTGCTTCCATTGCCTTAGGCTATTTTAGTTTTAAGATTCATCATGATTTCTTTTGAATGCGCACTGCAATTTGTTAATAGTTTTAACTTTCCGTGTCTGGCACAATTCTCTTTGAGTAGGATTTGAAAAACAATTCAAGCCTTCAGATTCTAAATCGGATTGTACTAACAACAAATATTATCTTTTATATACAGATCATTGACATCATGGAGGATAAAGTAGGGGTGCCTCTGAAAGTTTTGGTGAACCGATCTAACAACAAATCAATCACATTGACTGTAGTGCCAGAGGAAGCTGTTGATTAAGTAAAACCTTAAAGCAACTATAGGAGTGCTGATAATTTTAATCTTATATAAAGCTAGAGCATCCATTTTTTGACAACCGTGAAATTTTTTGAGTGCAATAATTGAACAAAAGGAGTTCCAAGTATCCGAAAAGAAGATTTCAGCGGCGTCAAGCATGCGTTGGCACCTCAAACTCTTGTTGAGAATTTCAACGCAAGGACGATTGAGAATTGTCGTTTTGCTCAGTCCAGCTTTCGTTCTTCGGTAAGTTATCCATAGTGTTTTTTTTTTTTGGCTTTTCTCTTTAATCCGAATTTGCCTTTTAACTCTGTATAAAATTGTCAATTTAACTCCAATTTTTGTGAACATAAAATAACCGTCATGGATGAAATACAGTGTATGATAACTTAAGCATGATTAACCGTTCTTCAAGTAGAGGTGTACATTTGGATCATTTATATTCAGGCTCTAGATAGTTTTTTTTTTGGGGATGAAATTTAAGTTGTTTAACTATGCAATTTGTTTGTAAACTCACTTGTGGGAATAATCGTAGTTAAGTTAGATCAAGATAATTTTAACTAAAGACCAATTGTTTAATTGGATTTAACCGTGTCACTCAATTTGATACGATGATATAAAATATTTGTGATAGATTTTTTTCATCCCAACGCCCTATTTTGTTAGTGCTATGACTATTACACAAAGTTAATTATAACTTTTCAACCTAATTAAAGAGAAAATCCACTCATCGCAATGCCCTCGATCATAAAGAAATTATCATTCATCTTCTTCTGCAACTCTTCCAAACACATCCTTTTTATAATTATTATCTTTATCCATAAGCAATCTAAAATTACATAAAACATCATTAAAAGAAAACTATAAACAATTTAATTTGATTTAAGATTTATTAAATCTTCAAAAAAAAAATAGCATTATGGAAATTCAGTTAACGTCCACCATCACCAGTCTCACCTTTGAGCAACCATATCGTCCCCATCAGCAGTAAGTTCCCTGTCAAAAGTGCAGGGAATAATGCATGGTTCATCATGTAGACCAGCTAGCGAGTCCAAGGTCTTTCTAATGTCAACCCAAAGATGTCCCTTTCCAACAAAGAGTGCACATAAAATGAATCATGCATTTAAGAAAATAAATAATAATAATAATAATAATAAAAATGATAAATCAGATAATAAGAAGATGTTCACATCATCTCCCTTTCAAAACCCCGATGAAAACATCAATTAGATTACTTTATTAGATTTATTTATAATCATGATGGTAAAAAATTAAACGTTCATTCCCAATGCTCCTATCAATCCGTCTTAAGATCAACACGAAAAAAATAAATCACGAAAACTAATTTAATTAGTCCGAACAATGATCAATACATGAAAGAAAATAGGAACCTGACTACTTAATCACCATAACCATGATTCTATGTGTTATAATTTTGCCATGCAAGTCCGCCAAATAAAAAAATAAATACCAATTACCATCTTCAAACTTCTAAATTCATCAGTTCACATAAACCTTTAATTTTTGTTCAAGATTTCACAATTTATCAGCAAAAAAAAATATTTATTGTGCAAAGTCGATCGCTATGATCCGATCGATAATTACAGATGAGAGGAAGCCTTGTTTCTTATGTCCGAGGGCCTGAAAGCCGAAATCATTAACACGACAAATATGCCAAGAGGAAGCAGCAGTAGCATAGAAGGCGGCGGCGGCAACGGCGGCAGTATGAGAGGGAGGACCAGGAGAGACAAGGTCAGCAGGCCAAGAACTAGAAACGTTTCCACGCTGAAATAGCTCGAAGGGGAGGACCCTCTGTGCTCATGATGAGGCTCTCGTAGTGGATGATGCATTCTCTTTTCCCTGCCTTCCATCAGATCAGTTAATTAACACTATCTAATGAGCTTCAAAACGAATCTGATTCTTCTCTATTCTACACTCGGAACTCATACTTGATCGTTACTTACAGGTTTGACTTCGAGATCTGTCTTTGAGTTTCCTGTAGAAGAAGGAAAAAAAGAAGCAAATTTCTTAAGAACATGCAGTAGTTCAGATCGCTTGGGATCTTGAAGATCAATCAGAAAGCATACCTCTCATCCGTGTTTAAAGCATGCATGATCGATGCATCAAAAGAATGAAATATAAGAAAGACACCAATGATCAAACAAGCTTGAAACAAGATCTATACTGACAAATTAAAGCATACCTGTGCTTGGTGAGGAGCCATTTTTTCCCCCTTCTTT
The DNA here is from genome assembly GCA_038050645.1 of Hedychium gardnerianum. Classification (NCBI taxonomy): domain Eukaryota; kingdom Viridiplantae; phylum Streptophyta; class Magnoliopsida; order Zingiberales; family Zingiberaceae; genus Hedychium; species Hedychium gardnerianum. The sequence continues at coordinate 1,009,964 of JBBUKS010000095.1, read as the reverse complement.
TTCTGAATCTATTAATGGAGGAAGAGAGAAAGAGAAGAGCTTTGAGAGGGGTGTTAATTAATTGGGATGGATGAAGTGCACATTCCGAGCATGGCATGCCAATTCGGCATGCAAGTTGTGGGGTTTCTTTGTTTGTTGAAGAAAGAAAAGTTGGTTCGATGTTAAGGTTCATCTCCCTTGGACATCTCCTGTGCATTTTTATAATCTCCCTCTTATCCCCACCTTGTCTCTTCCTAGATCTCATCACCAGTCAACAAATGAATTGGGAAGGGAGATCCTAAGTTCCTGTGCCTGATCACAAGGTAACAAAAGAAATTATTATTTCGACGGTTCTTCTAGGATGATCTTTCATTTCATTATATGAAAAAGAGATACGTAAGAAGAAATTGAAACAATCAATGAGTGAGACATTCTATACTCATTGAGAATTGATTCCGGATTTATTAATAATAACATTCTTATATAAATTAATTGTGTCAATTCGTGAGAATTATAGATCCTTGCATTGAATAATGTCATGGAGTTGTTGATTAGTTATAAATATCCTCAATCAATTGCAATTTAGATGGTGTTCTCTCCACTTTTTCCTCGGGAGAAAGAAAATGAAAATAAGATGAGAATATTTTTTAATATTTCAAGTTTTATTTTATTCTATTCTTGAAGCTACTACTTTTTCTTATAAAACTTTTCATTTATTTATCTATGTAGATTTTTATCGTGCCAGTTTATTCGCTTTATATGATTCAAATTGCAGTTTTTAAAAAATAAAATCCAAATTATTAATAATTTTTTAAAATAGTATTTCAGGCATTTGATTTAGAATTCATGTAGTCTCTATAATAATTGACTTTTTCTTTAGAAAAAAAGAAAAATAATAATAGAATTAGTACAAGTTCATTTAATTGAATTTTACAAATGAAAATGAAAATAAAAAATCGGAGCAACCCTGCCTTTCCTTAAAAAAAAAAGTCGTAGTTCATTTAAATAAAAAAAATATTTATTAGTTTTCTATTGTATTATATTTATGTACATCTTTGGAGCTGTGTTTATTGAAAAATGAAGGGAGAGAAAGGACAAGAGCGTGGAAAGAAACCCTTGTCCTTTGTACGCTGCCTAACCCATCATCCTCGACTTTGCACAGAATCGCGAAAACTTGCACGTGAGCCCGAGGCCTCGTGAGATAACGAAAAATGATAAATTCAATTAATTTCATTTATTAGTTTAAGAATAATTGATTCAATTTTATAAATTTTTATTATTAATTATTAAAATAAATTTAAAAATATTAATAAAAATTTATTTAAATAATTGATATTTTTAAACCCATTTCTCAAGAATTTTTTTTTTATAATACACTATAGTTAAAAATTAAATCTTAAATTTTTGCGTTATCCATTAAAAAATCTAATCATTACACTATTATATCGTGAAATAACGATATTAAAAAAAGAAGTCCAAATAATAATACAGTAATTAAATTTTTTAATAAATAATTAAAATTTTTAAAATTTAAATATTATAACATATAATAAAAGATTTTTTCTTTCGTGAAAAATAAATTTAAAAATGTTAATAATCTAAATAAATTTTTATTAATATTTTTTAATTTATTTTGATAATTAATAAAAAAATTGATTAATATATTTTTTTTATATCAAGAAAGGATTAAAAAAACTGTCAATTCCAGAGAGGAGCACGTGCTCACCTGAATTTGTGGACATTTACTCCAAAAACAACTCCCTTTTGAGAATTTATTGATGGAAATAAGGAAGAAAATCACAAAATTTATACTCTGCTCTCCTGCAGCAAACATAGCCTACAAGGTATTTTATAACCTTAAATTTGAAAAACATTTACAAATGGGATTATATATATATATATATAATTCGAAAATGAATAATCACCTTTCATGACACCACCAAAACATTGATGTTGCTTACAACATCTGTAAAGACAAACGCGGACATTTACTGAATCGAGCAGAAATGACATGTTACAATTTGTCGTAATATGTGAGGAACATAAAGTTGGACATTTAGGAAAGCTTTGAAACGAAGTAGCAATAACTGATAAGTAAGACATGTCTCCAATCGAGCAATAAGTGGTGAGATGAGTTCTCACCGAAATTTAGGGGCTTTGGCAGACACTCTTTGGTCTAATCTTCTTTCTTCTCTTTTTTGGCCTCTGATTTTTGGTATAAAACTATTTGGCTTAATATTGTGCCGTTCATCACAATGCCGATGACGGAACCCATAATGACTTGGCATGAGTTAAGAGCAACAAACTGAAGACAAGAAAGTACTACAATGTGTCTGAGCTACAGCCACTAGCCACTAGGATTGATAAGAAGCCACTAATAAGCAGCAGTCAAAATTAATAAGCTGGAGAAACTATTGCTCAAAAATCAAAAATATTTTACTAGGAAGTCAAAAGGATACCACTAACTGGAGCATTTTCCTGAATGCTGGTGAAGACTCTCACTGCAAGATAAAGAAAAAGTAAACCGTGAACAATAACACAAGAACTATCAAGAAGTTGAGGGTATGGTAGTTCATGAGATCCTCAGTGAACATCATTTTCTAGCCAGAACAAATATTTGTTGATCTTTAAAGCTTCACACACACACTAGTTTGTAGTAAGATGCATTTACCAAAAGGTTGACAAAATCACAGTTCAAAATCACAGTTGCTAAGGAATTGCCCCACATGAATTAGATGAAAGATGACACAAAAGAATTAAATGGTTAAATCTCTTTTCAAGAATCACTTGGGATAACATACCTATAGAGCCAGCAAAATTCATAGAACATGTCAAGAAGCTCAACTCTCCAGTACTTTTATTCTGCACAAATTCACACGAGAGAGATTCATTGGTCTTGAGAACTGAATGAAGCCTCATCAAATGTATATTAGAGTTATCATTATTAGCGTTATCATAAACTAATAACTGGGCTGCAACCCCAGCAGTTTTTCAGTCATTTTGTTCTAATACAGTTGTGGACGGTAGTGACCTATTTGACTGAATGTGCAGTACAGTTGTCCTTCAATTCGGATGAACCAATTAGTACATTAAAGAAATACATCATGCAATAGAAACAAAATGACAAATGGTTAAGAAAAAAAAATGGAGTTTACTTTTAATATATGATCCTAAAATTCTAAATCTAGTTAACTAGGTTGTAGAGACTTTTGAAAAGGGAGTAAAATATTTGGCCCATGATATGTTGTAGCGGACAAAAGATTCACAAGAGCGTGATCAGTATGATGGATATTTCAAATAAAATGAAGACTAAGAAATACTATGTTGGAGAAGTATATAGAAAATTGTAGGATACAAAATTATTTATGGAAGACTTGTGAATCTGTATGCATAAACATGATCAAGGAATGGAAAGGCACATATGACCTCTAGTAATCAGCGACTAGTAATTAGAGAGGTAATGTGTAGGCTTCAATGGAAAAGTACTGCATATGCATTTGCAAGCACAAAAGGGGTTGTATGAATCATAGAACTATAGGTAAGTTTCTACGTTTTATGTGCTCATTTTAGTTTCAGATGAACATCATCTCTCTGTGGATACATTATTGTCATCGCACATATCAACCATTACTACTAGATCATGGTGCTAAAATAAAATAGCCACACAAACTTCTAACAAATCTTAAAGTGATAGGCCAGTGCCTAAATCACAATCCAATCATGTACCAAAAGTGAGTGGTGAAACACAACAGCCAAATTTGTTTAGTCAGCATAAAGGATATATTATATGATAGCAACTGATACACAAACCAATTATAATTCTGTGTGCATTCATTCTCATTGTTTAAGCAATATGCTAGACGTTCAATATTATAGTTAAACCCTAACAACTTTAATTTACTTTGTAGTTCGTCCATATTTGTGGTACTCTTGCAGAGAAAAAGATGGCATGGTGCGAAGCCTGTAAAGACAAATGTCACAAGATGTGCAAATCAGAATGTGATCTTGCATAACAAGTATAACACTCTAGTAGCAAGCAATAGTACTAAATAGTAGAAGTGAGTTAAACTTACATATAGGGCTTCAAAAATAAATGGATCAATCTGACCAGCTATAATAGTTGGTGCTATAGCACAATACCTAACACCGTTGCTTAAGGGGAGCAAGAAATGATCTGGAGACTTTTAAGAATCAAAAAGCATTGCTCAACACAGAGATTACACCCAATGTGTTGGGCAGTCATTTCAAATAACAAAATATTCAGCTATTAGATGTCTAACAATATGCAGGATACAAAAGAAGTTTAATCCAGGATTTCCCTCCAAGTGGCTGAGAATAGTAGTAGATAACTGCAACTAAAATTATAGCTGCAAGGAAAAATAAGGCATTCATTTCTAAGCCATAAAAGGATGCAGAAGTTACAAGAGAAAGAAGTATAAACATGACAAATTTCAGGGAGTATTTAGTGTAACATCCCTAAAACAATGTAGCATATGTACCTTGAATCAAGAGAAACAGTAACTCTCCATAAGCTGAAAAGGGAAGCCCTTTGTGGATACAATATGCCAAAGCAATTGTGTAACCCACCACTTCTAACTCAAAAGCCACAAGACTAAGTCCCCTAACACTATTGTGCTTCAAGATTTTGAGTATCTGCATGCATAAAAGTGTCAGGGAAAATATTTCAAACTCGGTATTTTAGAAATAAGCATGTTAGTTAGTAAAACTCATAAGTCAGAAGAAAAAAACAAAGACAGAAAATCTCACACTGGATTATGTGAACAACATTACTAATATGTGATTGAGATTACTAGCAATGAATAAATCTCAGAAGTAACAACAAAATGAAAGTACTACAATAATTATGTGAGAATAAGATACTAAGAGCAATCAAAACTGCACAAAGACCTAGTACTTCATTAATACCAATGGTACCAAACTCAATCTCTTTGGAACCCTAGATTTAAAAAAAGAAAAAAATGACAAAAGTTAGGTTCTCATCAAGAAGAGAGAAAGAATCAATGTCATGAATAGTCAGACCATCTGCACTAGATGAAATTAGAACATCTCAGAAGCATGACCTAGTTAGGTAATTGCTACTTGACTTTGACTAAATGGCAATAGCTCTCAAGAATATATCTAAAAAAAGACAGCCTAAATCTTCCACATCCTCCTTAGCAGCCAAAGTTGTATCTGCAATTTGCTAGATTGCAATTGAAGCTCTATGAGAAACTGCATCCTTTTTTCGTTTACTTGTGAACAAAGCTAATAGGTACCATACAGTTGATTCACAAAGAGAAAAACCTCAAGACATGGATGATAAACATGTAGGTTTTCCAGCAAGAATCAACCTCGCATGCGACCCAACAAGCCCATCACAGCCAAAAACATTATCTTAGGTATGTTGTCTCTTGGGTTTTTGTATATGGTGCTCATTGGTAACCATGTTAAAGTTGCGATGACAACTCATTTGTGCCGAGATTGTTAGAAACCAAAGAGCTTGTAGCGAGGAAGATTATTTTCTCAAAGTGAAATTCTGGTCCACAGATCCTATGTGGTAAGGTTTTGATTGTTTTTTTTTTATCAGCGTTAACAGAGAAAACTACTAAAGATTAGAAGAACTTGTGTACATGTGTAAGCAAATGGCTCATCTAAATTTGTGTACTTCTCTTGTATCATATAGGTCTGGATTTTCTTCACATTAGAAATAGGCCAAATTACACTATAAAGCTTTTATATTTTTCTTGTGTGTTTGTCTCTAATATAGACGATGTTATACTTGATTCAGCACAAGGTATTTAGTGTATTTTTCTACCATAGGAGGATTTCACATTGAGACGATATCACATTTAGGCATACTTGTTTCAATCCATATAGAGTGGTCTGAGGTAATTGATTCAAGAATCTATCTTATTGAGATTGATCCTATTAACAAATTCTTAATTTATAGACTGGTGCTAGACCGGTCTCAACCTCGGATAGAACATAAAATAACTGGGTAACTATCATTGCTTCTATGCAGACAAGAATTTTCAAAATGTATTTTTAACAATACATCACAACTCTCACAACAAAAGAAAAATAGAAATAATTTCTGTTAAACACTATACATCCAAAGCCTCAGCTCCTCAAGATCCTCTATCACAACCATTAAGAACCAGCTACCTTTCTCACTGAATAAACCAAATCAGCCCAAAATTCACAACCGCTTCAATTCCTGTCTAAGGATATCAAATCTATTCTCTGTTCGCAACCTACATACAATTGCAAGTATGACGTGAATCGAGAACTACACACATCTACTACAATTAAAGATCGCATCGACCCCAAGTTCGAACAACAAGCAATCACAATATATAGGCGAAGGAGATCAGTAGGTGGGAATTGGAAGGACCTGAGGGAGTTTGACGATGGTGGAGGCAGCGACGATACAGTATCCAAGGATCTTAGAGACGAGGGAAAGCAGGCAATCCTTTTCAGGAAATTCCCAAGCTTGTAGAGCCCCTAGGACGCATCCAAAGTTCATGCCTAAGATCTCCAACTCCATGTCCCCCTATCTTTGTCCTTCTTCGTCCTCGTCGTTCTTCCTCTCTCTCTCTCTCTCTCTTTCTCACCGGTGGAAGAGAACGAAGACAGGATCAAACGGGTTGCGGAAGACGGGTCGCGGCCGGTGTGGGCCAGTGGCAGTCACGTGAGTGAGAGGGTCGAGCAAAAAATGAGCAATTTACAGGATCACTCCCATCTTTTGCATTGTTTACTTTCTCGCTTTTTATTTTCCAAAATTTGAAATCACGTCCCTTGCCTGTTATTTATTTGTTCATTAGTATTTTTATTATTAACCATCTAGCAAGCGCGATTTGATAAATTTGAGAAATGTGGATACGGTACTGTAAAAAGTGCAAAACTGGGGTGTTATCAGCTAAATTGCCCATTTGTTCCTGCTGCGATCCAGCCAAAGCAAAGCACGCGCATACCCTTGCCGGTGTTGCTCGCCGCAATCCTAATTCCCGGCTACCAAGTTCGCCGGGTTACTTGATCGCCGTTGCTCTCTCGCATTCGCTTGCGAACTGTTCATCGTAGTCACTCTGTCTCATTGCCACTTCGCCGGACCGAAAGAACCGGAGTTTCCGCCAATTGTCCTTCTTGGTCTTTCGTTCTTCCGTTCAGGTAATATTCCTCCCTTCTCCTGGGCTTCTCCTTCTCTCTGTCTTTTCTCCCACCACTACGACAACCCATCCTCTCTCCTCTCCTCTTACCGTCCCCACCGACGCTGCAGCTTTTCCCTGTTTTGTTTCTTAGCCGTCTCTATTTAAGTTTAACTTTCGATCGTGATTGCGAATTTAGATCCATCTCTAAATGGTTATTAAAAAGCAAGATCCCTTGGCTGATTGTGATTTACATACGGTGAATTGCATTTTTTTTTCTCTTTTTGAATATCTGCATTTTATTATTCTGGCTCTGCATTGTGCTTCCCTGGACGCCAACTTTCGAGATATCGGTTAAAAAGGGACAGTAGCTTGATTCTTTATATATATATAATGTTTTGAAGTCTTTAGAGCATTCCGATTTTCTGATTTCCTTCATACCTATGTTTCTGGATTCAGATCTCTTCAGACGAATCAAGGAATGGATTCTCCTTCCGCACTATTCAAGCATCTTAAGGTTTTGTCCTATCAATTTGATATCCAACTAGTTATATAGTTTAAATCCCCGAAATAGTGCTTGAAGACGTTTAGTGTTTGGTTTTTAATAATTTTAAGTGGCATTTGGTTAAACTAAGGTAATTGTAGAATCTCTTTCTATATTTCGTATCAGGATGCGTTATGAAATTCTAGTTGTTTGGTATATGCAATAATTAAGATGCGTCTTTTGGTCTGTAAGTCCTCTTTAATGTCTTATATAATGCATGATGAAAAGTTCTATTCAATTTCTTTATATCAACTTGAATAAGTTGAATAGGGGACATTTATCACTCAACTCAGGGGCTTCTCAGCTATGTAAATTCTAGGAGTAGTCGCCTCTATGTTGGTAAGTATTAGGAGTCAAGGTGCCAGACTGATTTTTTTTATTCTAGTTTAAATTTTTATTACCTCTGCTCAAGTGGTTTGGACTCTGGAATTTCACAAGTTAATTTATATCATGAAATTGCAACCCAAAGATCAACTAAGTTAACAGATCTGGTGTACCTACCATGATTTCATGCATTATCTAAAGAAATGGTCTAATAATATTGGCTATAAATTTCCTTTGTAATGAATAAGCGCATTCATCATTGTTCCTATACGTTTACCTATTTGATATAATTGTTCTTTTTAGCTCAGGAAAGATAAGCATACCTAGCATTGCACTCTTTTTTATATATTTTTTTACTATGATACCATTATTCCTTGGGTATTTTTTTTTTCACTTAGCGACAACAATGCCTAAGTTTTTTGTCTCAATTTCTGGAGTATGAATAGGCTGCGGAGCCCTTTTTCTTACTAGCAGGCCCAAATGTCATTGAATCTGAGGAGCACATACTTAAGATGGCGAAACATCTAAAAGCTATAACATCTAGGCAAGTTTGTTATATTTCATTCAATATTTTTGTACTTTAATGCATAGATCTTTTGTAGCATGCAGTTATTTGCTTATTGATTGACAACTAGCAGACTTGGTTTGCCCCTTGTGTTCAAGTCAAGTTTTGACAAAGCTAATCGTACTTCATCAAAATCATTTCGTGGTCCTGGTTTGGAACAAGGTCTGAAGGTAGCATCTATAGACTATAATTGGTTATTTATGTTGTACAAAAGTTCTGTTCTAGTAACTGGATTTGCTATACGTTGACAAACGCTTTGTTTAATAATTAATAACTGTTCATGTTAGTTTTCCTTTTTTACTCCAAGCAAAGACTTAATTCTGCCCCTATTACTGTTTGCAGTAGCTAGTATTTATTAACTGATTGAACTTAGTTTAGAAGCTCTCAAAGTTTTTATCATGTATGTTGGTCTTATCCATGCAAAAAACTACTAAACTAGATACTGTGAATTCATCATCCACACAATTCCAGTTCAACAACTTCATAAATTTTTTCACATTTTTTCCTGTCACGCTCATTTAGGATCATTGTCCTAATCAAATAAGCAGAATTTTTCTTCCATGCAATGATTATGGACATGTATCAGAATACACAGTTTGTCACAATTCACTTACACAAACAAGTGATCTTACCCTCTTCTCACCAACTTTGCACATCGAAGATGGTAAAATAGCATAGTTATTTATAGACAATCTTTCAGTTAATTATAGTGACTTTTGCTTGATGGAGCATCAAGGAAAAATACTTTCACTTAGTATGTTCACATTTTAGTTAAAAAATAATTTATGATGCCAGATAAATAACCATGGCTTGCAATTTTGAAGTTATTTGTCTTTCTTTGAGAACTCTGCATTAACAACCTATTGAAAATCACAATACTTTCTCTTGCCTTTTCTAATTCTACTGAACTTGCAGTTCTAGTAAATATTTTCTTCTATCAATTCAGTCAAATTCACATAAGGGAATTTGAATGGCAGATTCTTGAGAAAGTAAAGGTGGCATATGATCTGCCTATCATAACTGATGTGCACGAGAGCAGCCAGGTATTCAATTTCTTCTGTATTATGTTGGGCCACCATTGTCCCTTATCATAATGATATAGATGGTGCTCTCATTGATGAAACCCTAAATTGATCCTTTGTTCCACTAATTGTAATATTTTACATTAGATATTATCATGGATTGAAATACCGTTCCGTGTCGGGTGGCACAGACGATTTTTACCGTTCCGCCACGGGAGTGAAACCGGCACAGCACGCGCTAAAATTTTGCCCGTCATGGCGTGCATCACGCGACAAATTCCTCTTTCGGCAACGGTGAAAGAGTCGCGAGACACTTCTGGCAGCGCCCGAAGAGTCACCGGTGCCGGAGGTATCCCGCGATTTCTTACTGAAAATAAAATTAAACATTTAATTAATTTAAACAATTCCCAACTTAAGTGTGATATTTTTAATAGAATTTCATAAACCCTAATTAAATTATCTCAATAAAATATATAAAAAATATATTTAAAATTTTAAAAAAATTTATTAATTAATATTATGAAAATTCTTTTTTTACTATTTTAAATATATATTATTTAAATTAATAATTAATTAAATGAATAAATAATTAATTTATATAATTATG
>JBBUKS010000095.1:986365-999678 GCA_038050645.1 Hedychium gardnerianum | reverse complement strand
CATTTGGTTATTGTAGGACTACGGAAACATTGTTGGAGACATTGAAAGAGGACAACGCCGGCAATGTCAGAGAGTAAGTCGGTGATGGTTCCGGTGAAGTCGTTGCCATTGAGCCAGAACATATTGAGTTGCGTTACACCGCGGAAGTAATCAGTTGTGATTGGGGCCGGAGAACCTGTTGCGAAAGAGGATGGTCTTGAGGGCACGGAAGCAACTGAGGTTAAAGGGAGAGGGAGTTGTTGACGAAGCTTAAAGAGCGGAGGCAGGGCAAGGCGAAAAGAGCGTCGGCGTTGAAAGAGCCGGAGAGGCCCATGTCAAAGAGGTGGAGACCGATGATGATGCCAGGATATATATATAAGCTTAATTTTTATTGATTTTTAATCTAACCAAAATCTAATAAAACAACTCTTAGCAAACTCTCAAGTTCATGACAAACACATGGCCGGCAGACTGACCACAATTCACAGCTGAAAACAACCATGAGTTCGCAGCCTTTTTCTTCTATCCAACTTCTGGTGGAACAGACCCTAAGGATTAGCAAAGTATCATCTGGAGCAAGTAGAAAATGGCAAGCATTTTACGGAAGTTTCGCCTATACAAAGAGTATAATCTCGAGTCTTTAAACAGATCTAACGTGACAGAAAGAATTTTGCTAATAGATTCGGGAGATATACAGAATACAAATTATGCTAGCCTAAAACCGCAAGTATATTATTTTTGCTTGGGGCCATTTTAGAGAGATATTAAGCCTATCTTGAACGATACAATACTATTACAACTAAGAGATGCAGGTAGGTCTCGATGGAGCAGACCCACACTATAAACAGGCATAGACAAGGTAATTCTATCTAGTTAGACCAGACATGGATCAAACCTTGCTTGTTGCCAGTGTAGATCTCGTTCCGTTCCTCGTCGTAAAAGAGGGCAGTGACATCTTCGAGGGCCTCCCTGATGGTGCTTCTGATCGTAGAACGGTTGTCATCTCTACGCTTTCGAGAAGCGACCTGGAGTGTGGGATCGAGTGGACATATTTTAGCTATGCATTTCCCAGTGAGGATGTTGCTCATATTGATGGAGCCAACAGGAAGTGCTGTTTGAAATTGGCACAAGACAAAGATCATATCGTCAGACAATCGGATAGGAAGCAGTACTTCGTAAGTTGAACAGGATTGAGCATGATACCTCCTCCCTTGTCGTCACACCCATCTTCAGATTTGCAGTAAGAGATTATCAGGTTCTGATCACTGGTAATGTAAATGTTGTTGGTGTTACAATCAAGATGCCACAGTTGATGATCTTCGAACGAAGTAACTAGCTCCCCGCAGAAATTCCATACTGACACCGTCCTGTCTCTGAATGTCAAGAAAAGGTGATTCTCATAGAGGAAAATGAATGCGGAAGGGGTCATGAACTCATTCCTGCTAACTTCAACGAGTTCGGTATTCCTCACCTGCTTTCATAGCTTCAAGGTGTTAAAGATGAGCGAACAAATCTGAACAAATAAGGAAAAGTTTTAGCAGTTTACATCGAGAATCTGTAGGTTCTCATTTTCTTGCTTGACCAAAAGTTTTTCATTGAACTGTTCAATGAAGTCGACCTTTTTGTTGCGGTGCAGCAAGTGATTAAAAGATTTCAAGACTTTGCCATCTTCGATTGAGAGTATTGTCAGTGGTACATGGCTCAGAGTTCTTTGGTAAATTAGCAACATGATGCCAGGGCTGCCAGAACTGATATTAGGAGACAAAATAGCAAAATAGGAAAACAGCGATCACGAAAACATTTCTATAGATATTATTTTCAGTCCAAGAGCTTGAGACCTTATTTTAATTTCCTGGATCTCCTTGTCGCAGATAGAGTAAAGAAAAGAGTAGTTTTTCAGATCAAAAACCTTGTAAATGCTGAAAACATAAGGAAGAGACTCAGAAGTATGTTCCTACATAAATTTACGATCATATTATACCGAATATGCGGAAGCTTACCCATCCTGGGCTGAGTAGGTTAGCACTTTGCCATTTACATCATCGAATTCGACAAATCCTGGCCATTTTAAGGATTCAGTTTCAAAAAGAGGATACCCAGCATCCAACTGGTTTCTCCTTATGTATCTGCAAAGTTTATTTGACACCGTCATCATTTTCTCAAGAGAAATCACATTCAAATAGCAAATTTTACAGATTCTAATATAGACATCAATTTCAATAGATAAGAATACAGGTCATGAATCAAAATTACACACATAAATTGCGGTTAATTTGCCAGAGCAACACAAAGAAACAGATTATGTTATTCATCAAGGAAAACATATTCATAAACTTGTTGTCCAGTATGATTTGTGATCATAAACAATATATAAAAGCCAATTTATGCTCATTTCTAGAAAAATCAGTAATGCGTCTGTTTGCTCTCAACTAAAATAAAGAGATGCGGAAGATTTATTCATGTGTAGAAATTCTCATTGCCCGTTATTCACATGAGAAAGAGTTGCTTACTCAATTGGAGTTGTCCTGCATTTCAAAGAACTGAAATGATCTGATGCATAAACTGACACGGTGATGAGAGACTCATTGTTCTTATTATAAAATAAGCTCCTGATGACTTCATCAGGGCTTATGTTCAAGAAACATATTCGTTTGTTTGTTGCTGCAACAAGAAGAAAAAAAAGTCAATCACAATGCAAAAGAAATAACCAGCAATTAAATCTGAGTGGAAGATTTACTTCTACTAAAAGCAGCACAAAGACCCGATTGAGCAAGAGCAAATATAAGATCATTTGCTGCGACAATCTCGATAATCTTGGACCTCTTCTTCAGAAATTGCAGTTTCAGAAACCAGTGGATATTAGGGTCGTATGTGTCAAACTCTTCCTGTTATACCCAAAAGAGAAACCATAAGATAAATTATGAAATATTGCAAGGAGATTAGCTGCACAATGCAAGTCATAAAATCTAAGAACAGCTATCAGTGTATGTACACTCTCATTCAATGTGCTAGAGGCAGCAAATAGAAGTCAATGTGCTAAATAATGAAGATTACCGAACAGTTCACCAGATAGATAACTCCAGAATGTTGTTTAATCCTACACAAATAAAAGAAGTGTGCTACTTTCACATTGGCTATCCAACATATAATTAATATTTATGTCATAAGATAATTATAAAAGGTAGTTTTGCATCATATTTTAATATGTTTAATGATGTCTTATTTTTAGTTAAGATTGAACACCATGCAATATTCACCAAATCAGCTAAATAAAACATCAGCTTTGTATCAAATTTGCAGAAGTAGGAAACAAAATGATAAAAAAATAACTAATTTTATCTAAAACATAGGCATATGAGTAGGTATGTCTTAAACTGTCCAATTTATTACATAAAAACAACCTCAATAGAAGTATAATATGTAGTTCCATCGCGAATACCATATGAATGGCAACAGAATCACTTTAGACAACTCAATGTTGGCTGGTCAATTCACCACCTAGATAACTAATGGAAGGGTGGTAGTGAGAAACAACTCAATTTCTCCACTTGAGTGTGAAGTACGTGATGATGAAACTTCCAATAATAGAGCAATTGAAGCAAAAGAGGTTGTGGAGGCAGCATAATCTATTGTCATCATTCTTAACATGCGAAGTGCACCAGAGCACAATGGAAACAACATGGTGTTGGCGTTGCCGAGTCAGTATGGAATGCATAGAGATTCCCAAGGCATCATTGGTCATAGCGGGGCTCTTCTCTGTGCAATGCCAACACTCACAGTTGAAAACAAGCAGAGAAAAACAAAGAGTATTAACTGATCATAGGGGGACACCATTAGCCTCCCCCTTGGGGAATTATATCTTTCATAAAACTCAAACCCAGAAAGGTGACTATGATACCATATAGGTTTTAGAAAATAAAACATTGTATTTCATGAAGAATAATTATAGGTATTTGAAGACTCAACATGAAAAATGCCAACCACGACTAATTCTATCTAAAACATAGGCATAAAAACAAGGTATCCCTTAGATTATGTTATATTTTATATTTTTATCTAACAATACTTAATGCGTTGATGCTAAGCACACCATTTTATGCCTTGTTCAATTATGACATTCCTAAATGGTTGAACATAAACTTCCCTTTTAAAACTGACCTGCTTGAAAATTTTCATGCTCTGCAAATTCCCGTACATTAACTTCCACCAATTAACATCAAAACTTCAAGAGAATTTTCCAAACTAACAAAAACAAAATTACCTATTATCAATGAGGCACTTATTCTACCTTTTGGCATAGGGAGTTCAGTCCCACATTGGGTCTTATCTGGAAGTTAACAACATTACCAAATCAGAGAAGTGATCATGTCAACTTAATAGGCTCAATTATTGGACCCAAAATGCTAAAGCTCAATTAAAATGATAACCAACTAATATATGCTTAGAGCACCACCAACAGAACTAAACCAGACTTTTGCATTCTTTCTGACTTAAGAATTCATGTCCTCGGCGAGGTCCCAAGGCTTAAAGGCCTCCAATCAATAGCCATCATCAAGCAGTTCTTGCCAATTGAAACACCTACCCAACCTAAGACTAAATTTTCTCTTATATAAAGTACAACTCCCTCACATAAGAAAACTTACCAATTAAGGCCCCGATTAAGTTGGCAAGCCTGAACAAATTACCCAAAATACTAAAGCAAATCAATAGTAGTCCATTCATCCAATTTATAAGCACCCTCTCAGTAGTCCACAACTTTACATGTGAGACTGAACCAACATGCAGCGTCTTATTAAATATATCCACCTCCTTTTGCTTAATTTTTTTTTCTAATAACCAATTCATGCATCAACTAAATTCACTGATAAATTATATGTGCATTCTCTACAATGAAGTTTCATGTATCTCCCATCTTTTTTCAAAATTTCCATTTTAGTGCATCATGATATGTGAGTTCTAAGAGCAACATGTACACGCATAGATTATGGTATTCCATGCAAGGTTTGAAATATCGTTCCAAATAGGGTTTCAATCTAGAGTTGGATTTTTCATCCCAAAACAAAATGATTTGATGTCAATGCCGTATAGGGCATGTTGACATGGTTTTTAAAAAAAAAATACATTTGAGCCGCATAAGTGACCACCTAGCCGAATTTTGAAGGGGACCACGTAGTGACTACATATAACATATGCAATCTACATATGTAGTCAAACATGGCTTAAAAGTCCAAGTTACCTTATTTAATAGCTTGTAACTTTCAATTAAACAATAATTTTGCAAGAAATAAATCCACTTGATATCAATATAAATATCTTTTAATATTTTAGTACAATATGCCTCCATAACCGGCATATTGCATATACATTGCTACACGGTGAGTCAACCGTGTACTGCGTACAAACTCTTTTTGAAATCTTGCGAAATGTAGTGTTGGAGGCATCAAGGAGTCAAAGGGGCTGCAATGAAGAACCGAGATTGACCCATATTGGGCCCTATCTATTATAGAAGATGAAGAAGACAAGGAGGAGAAGGTTGTGGCTTAAAAAGAGGACTCATCATGTGTTGCCAATGTTACAAGCAGTCCTAAAAGCTCATATTCCCCCTCACATTGCCAGTACTAAAGGTAGTCATGAAAGCATTGTGCCTCGCCTCATATGAAACCTCACCTTGTAGAAGCAAAAGAACAACATGGAGGCTTGCCCTCAACTCGGGATGTCTGATGCAGGAGCATCCAGCAGTACAACCAATTTATGTCCTCCGATACGCCTATTTTTCTTTCGAACTATGACGAGAAGAAAACGAGTCTTTCAACCTTCCTTTTGGGCTGTCGAGACTACCAACAAGGAAGATGACTAATCTGTGAACTCCTGACGTAGTTGCGCTCTATTTGGAGTCTGAACGAGAAGGAATCAATTTTTTAATAGGCACCAAAACTCTAGAATTGATTTTTTAACCTTTTCTTTTATTTGTTTTAAATTTTTAGAATTAATTTTCTTTTCTAAAAGTTGGTTTAGATTTTATCTCTTATTCTTTTAAGAATTAGTTTTCTTTTCTAAAATTTAGTTTAAATTTTATCTTATTTTTTAGGATTAGTTTTCTTTTACTTTTTTTTTGTTCTGTTATGACTTTTTCTTATTTCTTAGGCTATTTAAACAATGATTAGTGCTATTGTAAAAACATGTTAAGTTTGGATGTTCAGTTTGGTTTTGATTTGAATAAAATTTATTTTCGTTTAAATCTAGAGGCGACTCCACTTCGTTGGCGAATCCCCTTTTTCCTACGCTTTCTCTGCAATCTCTTTTTGAACGTCGCACCCGGAGTTTTCTTCCCTGCGCCAGTTTTACATATTTGCAAGATAACATATTTTGCAAGAGGTTTCTTGGCCTCGAAAAGGGGATTCTTATTGGTGGGATTAAGCTCTAATGCAGTGAGAGAAAGACTATGCATGCGCTACAATTTCTAATATGAAACATAGATCTTCAATCATAATCATCAAGAGGGTCGGCTCAAAATATCTCTATTGAAATAGTGATCATATCGGCTATCAGACTTAGAAAACTCTCTTGACCCTACGGGGTTGTATCAACATAAAGTCAACATTTTAAAAGCTTGACTCTTTAGTTGAGCGAGATAATACTCAACTGTCACAAATTATTATAAGATGTCACGTCATACTCAATAAGGTTTGGCCAAATCTACTTTTGTAGATCCAACCTCATAGTAGAAAGGTTGTACAAGTGTTTCCCCTAACAAACTATTATTTATTTTATTCATCACACAAATACTACCATGTTTTTAGAGTGTCTTCTCTTCATTGCTACACATCTATCATGATTTTTTGTACAATAAGTAAATTCATGATTAATATCAATCATAGAGTAATAAACTAGGCATATGTGACTGAGGACAATAACCAATGTATCACACTTCTAATGGTGAGAATTAACCAAAGAAAATATACTTAATAGACCGTGGCGATGGTTTATTGCATCCAGAGGACACAAAGTGAACAAAACAACTGCAGCTAAATGCCTTTGGTGGGATAGTAAATATAATCTTATGAAAGTGGACAATGAAGGGAATTTGTTCATGAAGTGTGGAGAATGACATGTGATTAATTGCATAGTAGATAGATAGTAAGAAGTGCATAAT
Source organism: Hedychium gardnerianum (assembly GCA_038050645.1). Lineage (NCBI taxonomy): Eukaryota > Viridiplantae > Streptophyta > Magnoliopsida > Zingiberales > Zingiberaceae > Hedychium > Hedychium gardnerianum. Next base: position 992,546 of record JBBUKS010000095.1, on the reverse strand, counting down.
CCTAGAAGGAAAGAGATATATGCATGTGTAGAGTAAATGTTTTGGGAATTTCAACTCAATGTCGGTTCATCTTTTCTGCTAATACCATTTGTTTGAGGCATGTGGGGACATGAAGATTGGTGAATATTGTTACTTGATAAAAATGACTTGAAGATGAGAAAAGTATTCCTAGCATTCTCATATTAAGATCAGGTAAAATCTTTATACTGGTATCAAATTGGATTTGGATTTTAATTTCAGCATAAAGGAAAAGAGATTGTCCTTTCATTAGAAAACAGTGTCATTTGAGAATTAACACTTTTAGGAAAATAGGCCTAATATGCTTATCACATTGTTTGCTTCCAGTTTAACTTGTAGTAATGTTTTTGAGTAGTAAGAGAAGAACTAGGTGCTTAAAAAGATAATTGAGGGAAGATCTAGTCACTTCAAGGATACTTTCTTTCTTTTATGGGACCTCACCCGTGAGCCTCACCTATTAGAAAGTCTCGGAATAGAAGTTTGAGTTTCAAATCTACTCCGGATCTTCAGGTCTTAAGCCTAGCTATACTCAGCTGTTGGCTGCCTTACTTACCAGCACAAGATTTAAGATTGTGAAACTTCAAACAATCCTTCTTTCATAGATATCTTTCTACAACTACTGTATACTTGGATAAAGCCTGAGGATTCTTGATACTAGAAAATTTTGGTATTAGAGTCTAAAGATGTTTAGGACCTTGTATGACTTCTGAGAACCTAGACAGTCTCAATCGATTAGACTTTTTAGATTTAGCTTTTCAATATCCTGTTCGTAAAATTCTCACAACAGATCAACAATCACATAGGTGTTATGTTAGATCTTGGAAATATACTCACTATCTTCATAATAATGAAAACCCTCAATTAAATACGATAATGGACTTATTACTTAGTATCGGATCTTCACTAGAAACTCAACCACAACAACAGAAAAACATACTTATTCAAGTAGCTACAACTTTAGCTCAACAAACAAAAAGCATAAGTGAGCTAAGAAGAAATTTTGATTAAGAATCACAAGAAACTTTAACTAGACGTTTTAATCAACAAAGCTTACTCAGTAAAGACATAGTAAGTCTTTCCAAATTTGTAGAAGAAAACAAACCCAGATAGTTTGAACTGCAAGCTAAAACTGTTTTACTTCAACTTAAAGAATCACTTAACACTACAACTGGCCAGATATAAAAAGAACTTAAAAGGTTACATACTTTACTTGAGGAAATCAAGTATAAATGAACAAACTGACCTTTGAAAATACTTACTATGATGATGCTTTAGAATACTCAAGAAAATATTTTAAATCCAACGAAAACGGATATTGTAATCTTGAATTTATTGGAAAAGGAGACCAAGTCTTAGTACAACAAAACAATACGATCTTAGCTTTATTAACTTCACTTCATTATAAAACATCATTACTAGAACACAAGTTGTTAACTATAGAACAACAATTACTTAATGCTACCCAGGCTACCAAGTGGAAAACAATATTAGAAAGCATTAATAAAGACTTGGGAAAATTATCCTTAGGAAAACCTATTTCCAAGAAATTCTAGGAAACTTATAAATTCTTAATTTATCATGAGTCTAACAAGAACTCAAACTGAACTATTTAATGGTTCCTCACAAACAATAAGAAGACAAATTGAGACCAATATCTCTTCTTGGTTAGACACTATGCTAATAAGAAGAAATAGTTTTTCCAATACTTCTAACCTTAGGTTAGAAGAATTTATAGATATTGAACAAGATTTAAATATCTTTTCAAACGAGCAATTAAATGCTCGCAATCCTAGGCGATTATATAGTCAAGGAATATTGAACTTTTCTACGTCTGTGTTTAGACATCACAGACAAGAATCTCTTCACCTCCCAGATGGAGGAGAAGTAAGACTGAACTTAATGACTGAAGAATCAACTAGAATACTATTCAATCGCAAACACAATTATATACATTTAGGATTGATAGTCTTTAGCTTAAGAGGACTTACGAGAATAAGATTAGGTGGAAAATTATTACTTGTCTTATATGATTCAAGACTATCATATAAAGAAAAAGTCATAATAGGACTCATTGAAGTTGATATGAATGCTAATTTAGGCATCATTTACTTATGCTCAAATTTTAATATCACTATAAAAGGCTTTGTGAAACATATTAAAATACATGTTCAAGCTAAAGGCTATGTGGCCAATTCCAAGGAGATATAATATTCAACTAGATATATTTTTCCTAGGAAAAGTCATGAATCACATACACAATCACTTTAAAATCACTATCACAGATATGATAGAGACTCTTACTTCTAAATGAATACATTTTCTTAAACCTAGAGAATTTAATTCTGAGACAATAGCAGGATTAGAATGGACAATCAGTCTTGAGAATTCTGATTTAACACTTAAACCAACTTCCTCTATTATTTACAAGGACAGACATGATAAATTATCTGTTAGATTCTCCAAATATCAACCCTCTACTTCTCAAACAATTGAAGAAGAACTTGTGGAAGAAATAAAGTCATTACATCTAATGTTAAGACAAGATAGGACTCCTATGAGTATATTAAAACAATTAGGAACCAAACACTTAAGACTGATGCAACAAAGAAAAATTCAACTAGACAGTAAGGAGGCAAATCATTTTAATCTAATGCATAATTCATCTTACGTCATAATGTTTTTTGGAGATTTAGATGAGTATGTTTATATGCCCTCTGAAGCAGTTAGTCATCTTACTCAAGAAGACTTAGTTGAACTTGAAAATTTTGATAAAGAACATCACAAATTAGAACAAAATTGGATTTTATATTTCGATGAAGAACGAAATATAATAGCCCCAAAACTAGAAGAGGATAAGATTAGTATCCCAGACTCTGCAAAAACCTTTATGAATCAAGGTGAATCCTCTGCTTCTACTCCTTATAATATTCGTATGCCCGAAAGTACTATGGGAACCATGGATTATGGTCAAGGACATAAGGGAGGTAGCACCATATACCAATAATAATCCTTTGGTTAGAACAATTAGCAAACGAAGGCCACCTGAAATAATTTTTTTTTAGAAAGAATTCAGTTTTACTTAATATAACTGAATGTGATTCTCAATTATTTGATACTTACTTAGAACAATGATAGTATATGTCAAAAGAGATTATCAAGCTAAACATGAACTTGATGTGGAAACTGGAGATGCTATGATCAGAATAGGAGAAAACTATTTAGGAGATGTAGCTAGAGCCGCTTGGGAAGCTTTTAAGCTTAAATTCCCATACGAAGTAACTTATATTGCCTCACAAGGCAATAATATTTTGAACTTTTGTTATGCAATTCATAGACTTTTAATAGCTAGAGATTCTGACACTGGCTTAGATATTAGGCAAAATGAAGCTATGAGAGATTTAGAACAACTCCAACTCTTTAGCTGGAATTATATTAAACCTTTTTGCAATGACTTTTTAGCCATACTGCAGTTTCTGGAAATTACTGTAATCTAACGTTAGGTGAAAGATTGTTTAGTAAATTACTTGGAGACTTAGGGAAAGAAATATATAAGTCTTGGACATACCAAAATGTACCAGCAATCTATGATAACATAGGTGTCAGGGTACAACATATACTTGCAAAACTGAAAGAAAAATGCACGTACATACACATAAAAAAACAATTAAAAAATCAATAATATGATTTCTGTAGTCAAATTTATATACCTCAATAATATGGGTCTATGAGTCAATAGAAACATAGAAGGAAGAAACCTCCTTTATTGACTCCTAAACCTAAACTTAAACCTAAAAAAGCTTATTATCTTAGAAAGAGCAAGGCTAAAAAGCCTTATCTTAATAAAGATAAACATGTAAAAAATTCAAGCCAAAGTAAACTTATGCTATACAATTACTGTAGTGAACTAGGACACTTATCTTTTGCTTGTCTAAATAGAAAGAATCTGTATAGCAGAGAAGCAAAACTTATAGGCGGTACAAATTTAGACTTACTAGAAGTCTAGTGTATTAGACACTTCAAGGACTTAAAGGGGGTTCACCAGGCTTCACAGCGCTAACCTCTGATGGGTATTCAGAAAGAATAGGGGCTATAACAGGAGTAGAAAGAAAAATAGTATAGTCCTTGGTTAACAATAAAGCTCGTTCGGAAGTAAGAAATTGAGGCTAAGAATAAGGTGAATATTTTTGTGAGGTAAAGGACGAACCCAAAGTTGGTTAAGAAGAATAGGGGTACTGAAAGTACCACAGTTGGTGTAAAACCTAATTTGGACATTTTTGACAAATTTAGTACAAGATAATCGTTGGCCATCAAATTGAATACTCACAAGAGGTGTATTAGTCTATTTAATGAGAGTAGGGGGTAACACAGAAAGTAAAAGAGTTTCATCAATAGTCAAGGTTGTGGCTCCACTATAAAGGAAAGTATGTAATATTAATTCATGTCCTTGAATGTTTAAGGCACAATGAACTCGTATGTCTACTGGCTAACTAGTATTATAAATACTTGGAGTTTTAATAAAAACTAAGTCAGTATTGTTAGAAGTTTCAGTAATAACAATGCCTTTTCCTTTGTCAACAGCTTGGAAGACATTATGTTGTAATTGTGTTAATTCTTCCTCTAATAAGTTGAGTCTTGTTTTTAAGATTGAGACTCTTGTTTCAAATAAGACATTCCGCATACTACCTTTGATAGTATGTACTATAGGAATGGTCACATTAAAAATTGTCTCCAAACAAAGATTGCAACATTGCTTCTTACAGGTTTTGCAAGTTCCTCGTTTAATAATAGAAGGATAAAATCCACATATAAAACAGGGAATAGTATCAATTCCTTCTTTAAGTAACCATTCACGTGAACAAAGACGTTGATCTGGAGTTAGCTCGTGAAAAGATTGTGGTATAAATTGATGATACATTAAGTCAAAATCTTCATCTAACTCATACTCTTGAAGTATGGGGTTTAAATTAGTCAAATCATATTTTTCAGCCAATCCCTGAGGGTAATGGAGAAAAGAATTAATCAAAGTATAATCAGATTTTGAACTTGTTTCTTCCATGTCATCTATTGAAACAATTGAATAAATGGAAGAATTGTCTAATACACTAGACTTCTAGTAAGTCTAAATTTGTACAACCTATAAGTTTTGCTTCTCTGTTGTACAGATTCTTTCTATTTGGATAAGCAGAAGATAAGTGTTCTGGTTCATTACAAGCAAAGCAAGTAATTGTATTAGCATAAGCTTACTTTGGCTTGAATTTTCTTACATGTTTATCTTTATTAAGATAAGGCTTTTTAGCCTTGCTCTCTCTAAGATAATAAGCTTTTTTAGGTTTAAGTTTAGGTTTAGGAGTCAATAAAGGAGTTTTCTTCCTTCTATGTTTCTATTGACTCATAGACCCATATTATTGAGGTGTATAAATTTGACTACAGAAATCATATTATTGATTTTTTAATTGTTTCTGTATATGTATGTACGTGCATTTTTCTTTCAGTTTTGCAAGTATATGTTGTACCCTAACACTTATGTTATCATAGATTATTGGTACATTTTGGTCTGTTCAAGAATTATGTATTTCTTTCCCTAAGTCTCCAGGTAATTTACTAAACAGTCTTTCACCTAACGTTAGATTACAGTAATTTCCTGAAACTGCAGTCATGGCTAAAAAGTCATTGCAAAAAGGTTTAATGTAATTTCAGCTAAAGAGTTGGAGTTGTTCTAAATCTCTCATAGTTTCTTTTTGCCTGATATCTAAGCTAGTGTTATAATCTTTGGCTGTTAAAAGTCTATGAATTGCATAACAAAAGTTCAAAATATTATTGCCTTGTGAGGCAATACGAGTTACTTCGTCTAGGAATTTAAGCTTAAAAGTTTCCCAAGCGGCTCTGGCCAAGGTTTAAAATCTCGACCCGTGCCGAGGTTTCGGTGCCAGACCGGAACGATACGGTTTCGGTATCGTATCGTGTCGTGCCGATACAATTTCGGTATTTTTTTTATATATAATAATTATTAGATAAATATGTTTATTGTGTATAATTTAAAAATAAATTGTATATAAATCTCAATTATTGAACAACTTAATATTGTCAGAAAAAATAATTCTTTAAAGAAAATTGATCTATCAATAACTTAAATTAAAATTGATACATCATAATATGTTACCTT
>JBBUKS010000095.1:909123-967161 GCA_038050645.1 Hedychium gardnerianum | reverse complement strand
TAACTCTAATAATCCCTTAGTAAACGGTTTCCTTCGTATGGATCTTCTGGAGGATCTTGATTTTATTCCGCTGCGCACTTATGTTGTTTTGCGCTCAAGATCCTAACAAGAGTTTTATTTAATTGTTTATTTTGATGCATATCGAGATGGATTTAGATAAGTTTACTTCTTTAAATCTCATCAACTTAACTTAGTGGCTTTTAGAAATACGACTTAGATAATCAATTAAATTAAAAGTTTAGAAAAAAAAATATCTTTGAGTTCATCAGAATTCATTTTGACACATTTAAACATGTGCAGAAGGGAGTCGATGCATGCCATCTGTTAGCATGGTATGATACCATTGGAACGAGTAGCATGGTTGGTGTGGGAGAGAATATTCATACTGATGAGTATTAAGTGTTATTAACTTACAGGAACAGTATATTTCAGCCATGACTGGCATGACATGAGATTCCAAACCATACATGTTATTTTGTATCTTTCAATGACCATAACTGCTATGTAAACTTAATCTGCTTTGTCTTGGATGTTTAAAAAAAAAAACAGTATTTTGTGTTCCAGATCCTTGGGAATGCCATGTTATTTACATTTGAAACATTCTCCTACTCTGGTTAACCTATGAGTCTTACATTTATTTAATATATATTTGATGAAACTTGTCCAAGGAGTCGCAGGGACCCGTAATGGGCTTTCATCTTTTGGAAGAATGTGGACATCTGTGTCTAATTACTTCTCTAAATCTGCCATCTGATTTTTTATTGTCATTCTCACAGGAGAGGGTTTCAGATACTTCTGCAAAAGCGCTAAGCTACATTGGAACACGTCCTAATGTTCCTCCATATCCACAGCCAATGCTCCCAGTCGATGATGATGATATTGCTTATAAAGGTTTTGACATCTTCATTTGTCCATTTCTAATTTTATTGTGGTAATTAGATTTTATGGCTTGATTTCCATTTGAAATCATATTTTGATGTTACAAAAATGATTGTGATTTAATTGATCTAAATGTTAGTAGGCATGTAGTCTTGTATGAAGTTCAATGGGCCCTCACGGGCATAGCCAAGTTGGTACTGGGGTGGTAGATTGTCACATGAGAGCAAAGATCAAATCCCCGGGGAAATAATCCCTTGGGGAATAAAATCCCTCTCACCTAGAGAGGCCGCTCGGTCACTATGATTTATTCCCTTCATCTCACTGTGGGGCCGGCGGTGAGGGGCACTTCGGGTGAGCGAGTGACCTTTTGCCACTTGTATGAAGTTCAATGGAGAGATAACATCTATGTAGTTGACCGCAAATAGTTAGGACAAACATTTGATAACAACAAATCATCTTTGTTTTGGACATTAATTTAGTAGCATAAATGATTACTAATATTTGGATTAATATATTTACTTCAAGCAATGTAGAGTACTACTTCATGAGGAATACATTTTTATGTACAGATATTGGTGGTCGAACAGGAGAGCTTCTTGAGAGTAATGCAGAGGCCTTCAGTAAAATATCAGCAAATTTCACTAACTTAAAGGTGTGTATATTCTATGTTTCAGTTTTGTTTGGTTCTTTTGCTGCTTCTAACAAAGTGGAATCACTAATGTTTGGGTAGGCATAGCTTTTGTTGTAATTGGACTACTAGTTTTCTGCAGAGTTATCTATCCTCAACATCCATGCATAGACAGGATTACAGATTCCAGATTTGGGTATGATGAACCAAGCATAATGAACCATGTTTCTTCCCTACTGCAGATACCAGACAACATCAACCTGTTCTGCCAGACACGGGACAATATACTCTCAGTCTTGAAAGAGTATGTTTTCTTGTCTGAAAGATTTATGTTTTTTGCATTATGTTTTCAACCTTTCCGTGGTCAGTTTTTTAGAATATTCAGGTATGTGTTAGTTTATATGGAGAATTGTGCATCTGCTTTTCAAGATAAGTTTGATGAATCGATATCATATGCATTACGATGATTGCCATGTTTCTTTACATTGATAGTATACATTTTAGCACATGCTATCCTTTTTTGATGCTATCCTTTTTTTACAAAAAAGGATAAGAATAAACCAACTGTTTATGAGTACCTAAAACCAAAAGGTTGTTCAATTTGTACATCTTAATAGTTGGTCTTTTCTCCCATATGGGAATTTTAATAATATATGGTAATATGGACCAACACATACTAGTTGAACATGGTTTTGACAGATTGACCAATGTTGGATTGTTGCATTATAAGTCTTTTTGGTTTTCCTTGTTCCTCCCTCTTTCTTTTTCATGTCAACCAGTACAGATCCAAGTTAACACGCTAACTCCACACGAGCTGGAAACTTATGGATAAGATTTGAGATTGAACATGTAGAAGTGGATGTGTGAGGTCACTAGATAATGTAAATTACTAAAAGTATTTTCTGTGGATACTTAAGTGGAATCCAAATAGATGATGAAAGGGAAGGAAATAGATTAAGAAGATATAAATTTCAAGGTACACAAATGTTCAGACAATGGACATATTTCATATTTGGATGAATGAAATTAACCGGAGTTGGAGGAGGAATGTGGTGCTTGATAATTCAATGTTATCCAATTGACCTGAGTATTAAGGTATATGTAATGCAACCCAGGTGGTGGAGAATATACGGTTTGTTGGTGTTGAGTGGACACCGTTTATATAAAACGACATGGTGAAATAAATAAATGGAAGCAGTTATGTTTGTTATCAAAACATGATCAGGTTTTATTAGATTTTCACATGTATTGACATTAATCAATGTTCCCTAATAAGTATATACATCATAATCGCATGTTCATCAAATTTCTAGGCTGAACTTGCCAAACATTCAAATTCTGACCTCAACGGACAACCTAAATTTGTAGCCTGTAGGCTTTGAGCTTGTATCCGAAGAAACTGAACAGTCTTTCAGTGAATTAAGAACAACTGTTCAGAGACAATTACTGAAACTTTCACTTGATATTCTATTTGCTTGGGATATTTATCAAACTAAATTTTTAATGTCGTTGCAGCTTGACCGATATGCCTGAAATAATGAAGCAGATGCCAGGACTTCCAGTGAAGTTGAACGAAGAGCTTGCCAACTCGATCCTTCCTAGGCCAACAAACATGCCTATGTAGACTGATCCATGGTTACCTAGTTGCTCTGCCCTAGGAAATCAAACACCTTTCTGGTTGAAATAGGTAGTTAGTACCAGTGGTAATTCTATCTGTTGCCCTGCTCGTTGTATATAATGTTAATGTTCTTTGGTCAGTTGATTAGTACATATTGTCTACAGATAACCTAAGCAGTCTAAGGAATTTTTGTAAAAATTGATGATTAATTAGTCAAATGCACAGTTAGTAAATAGCCTTAACTCTATGTGTTTGTTCTCAAAATTGTCAGTGATTAACCAGATTAGTGGACCTTAATGTTCAAAGGTACCTTTAATTTAATATTACATGTCTATTGTGTTCCCATTTGCCAGGAGAATTGCAAGAAGATATGTGGCGTCGGAATGAAATTTTGTAGCTTGTCAATTTATTTTCTTCCAAACTAAAGACGGTTGAACTTATCGTTAAATAAGTGTGTTAAATTATTATTTTTAATTAGCCAAATCATAAATGTTTTACGTTATATTGATGATTTTCTCCCTTGGTTAAAGGACACACATATATAATAAATGGCATGATTCTTATTTTACCCTCGGAACATGCACTATTGTGCACTCATAAAAGGGTCCTTTCTCTCGATTTTTAGTTTTTCTTTTATCGAAATTTATGTTTCAATTTTTGTGCTTATATAACCAGGAACTCACAAATTTTGTTAATATTCGTATGCAAAAATTAGTGGAGTCATAAAGAAGTTACTGTTGATTCAACAACTGACGGTGGGCTGCGGCTGCGGCGACGATTTGGTGTCCTCCTCCTCCTCCTCCGGCGGCGGTGGCAGCGGAGGGGGTCGGAAAGCAGGGCGTTGAGGTAGTCGAGATATTTGATGTTTGGAAGAGTCAGATGATATCGATGTGACTTGTGTATTTTCTATCTTCATACTTGTTATTTCTAATGATTTTTTAAAAATTATACCAATTTTCTTACGTTTATGAAGCTACAAATATTTTTCTTAAAAATAACTTTATTATTAAAATCAAAAAGTTACTATTGTATAAATGGCAAAAAAATCACAGGAACGCTTTTTTTTTTTTTTTTTGGAATCATCAAGCATCTCATTTTGACTTTTTTTTAATCAAAAAAATACAAATGTCCTCTGTTATGCTGTATGTTCACTTTTATCTATTTTCTTACCTAAATTTAACTATATTATAGTAATTATAACATTTTAATTACTATAATTAAATAGTAAATTGTATTATAACAATTACGATTTTGTAATTGTTATAATTGAAAGTGATGAATTTAATATATTATAATTTTTTAATTAATTGTCGAATCATTTGAAATATATGAGTTTTTCTTTTACTGTTTTCCTTTTTTTCAGGAGCGTTACAAAGATATTAAATTTGGAAAATATATTTCAAATATGAAATTCATTTTTTAATTATCTCGTTAAGTTAGAGAAAGATATATTATAACTATTTAATTACTCACGGAATCACTTGAAACATATAGCATACACATAATATTCATTTTAGAGTTTACGATAATAACTATTCAATTAATCACTAAATCACTTGAAACATGTAACATACACAACAAAAATTCATTGACTAATTCGTTTTAGGATTTTCGGTTTTAGGCTTTAGGTTTATAAGCAAGCAATTTATCCATGAAATTGTTACTCTTTTTTCAATTAAAAAATTAATTCCTATTCCTCTTGTGTATGGATTTATAATTGTAATCGTTAAGGATTCATAGTTACTATATAGTTATAATAATTATGAATTCATGGATTTATAATTATTATAATTATTATTATAATTATAATAGTCATGTTTTCATAGTTATTACGGGAATGTAATTATGTGATAGAATTTAGATAGAAAAAAAATAATATTGTAATGTGATATGGGTGATTGAGTCAAGGTCCTATGATAGTATGGATAGATATCATGCGGCGAATAGTCAAGATTAGCTAAATCCGATTGAGCCTATCAACTTTCGGACGGACGTGTGCTATATAGCCGACCGAGTATAGTTATCATCACCCCGGTCAGCAAAGGGCAAGCAAGATCACAAACCAAAATTAAGGTATCAGGTCAAGATATATTATGTTACTGATCGGAGGCACCTTACAGAGCCCGGTCGATTGCATTATGTTCCTGCTCAAGTCTCTAATCCGACCGGATGTGTTCTACAAAGCCCGGTCGATGGAATTATGTTCCCGGTCAGGTCTATGATATAGTCGACCCAAATGATCTTATCATTGGCCCATGCCTCTGACACGCCTATAAGGTCTAACTCCGACGTCGCCTGTACGACTAGAACATCCCCCAACAGTATGGCAAGAACATCCTTCAACAGTAAGACTAGAACACCCTCAACAGTATGATCAGAACATCCCCAACTGTACCCCAGACACTCCCCTGAAGTACGGAGAACGACGGGACTTTCGGACCAAAACATGTTCATCCATGCCTCAACAATACATGTTATTAATGCTGCTCATATAAATCCCGAAGGAGTATATAAAGAAACGGAAGCCACTGTTGCGAGGGAGTTCTTTTCTAACCTGAGCCAGCTTTATTTACTATAACTATTTTAACTACCTCTGATACCTCAGATTTAGAAGGTAATACAGACAGTAAAATCCATGCTCTGGAGGAGGTTGAAGAGCTCAGAAGTCAGAACCAAAAGAGCTGATAAGCAGGTAACTGATTGGAATCCTCTGTCTCCCACCCTGCCTCTCTCACTGTCTGAAGGTATGGTTTGTAGTGCAATCCTTTTTGTTGCTAGGTGAACTTTATGCGTGAATACATGTTTTAGGCAATGCTGCTGCTAGATGCTTTTAACAAAGACCGAGCTTCTCTACCCCAGCTAAACCAGATGTCAGCTGCTACACCTGTACCTGATCCTCACGCCCAAGAAATGATAAATGAAAAGCTTAAGTAGGCAGAAGAACTTGGTAATGCAGAATACCTGCTTTTTGATTGTTTGTTGATAATCAAAATTGTCATTTAATGTGCTATTAAGACTTTATTTTTCACTATTATAAACAATTAGGATTTGCTTCAATCATTTGGTTTTTGGTTTTTTCTTTTAGACCTTCATTGATAACTACGGATGCTTGATTATAATGCAGTGGTAGCTTAACAGCCTTGTCGTAACATATGATGTTCTCTGCAGACGTGATACTCTGGCAACTGGATGATTTTTTTTTTTCATTCATCTCACAGTTCTATTCATAGCACAAACTGAAATTAAGTGATATAGCTGATCAATATTGATGATAGAGTTAGTTAGCTATATAACTCTTTATCAAAAGATGTGTGTGGAGATAAATCACATTAAAAGAATTTTATAATTCTTTCTTTTTTATTGAATATTCTTTTTTTGGTCAGGTGAGAAGGGAATGATAGATGAGGCTCAAAAAGCTTTAGAAGAGGCTGAAGCTCTCAAAAAGGTATTTATTTTTTTTTTAAAAAAATTCTTTTTTGGAATTCATATAACTTGAAAGCTAGTTTTAAAAGATTGGAATTGATCAGTGCAACATCTACAGATTTTTTTGAGGAAAATACAATTTAGTGGCGTGGAGAACTTCTAATTCTCTCTCTTTTTCTTTTTTGTCTTATTTCTCAAAATTTTCAGACATTGCTTTCTTTATTAGTTAAATGTCTACTTGATGCAGCATGAGAAATGTTGGAAATAAATTCCACATGGAGAATGGGGATCTTACTCATAGAACAAATCTTACAGAGAGGAATGATCTTAAATTGAGAAATGAATTCACTACGTTGAATCCAAACCTTTTAAAAAATCAACAATAAGATTAAGTCATCTATGAAAAGCCTAACTTATCTTAAAAAACATGATGAACTTTTAAAATTTTTGAACGCCTTAAAAATTAAACAAACATGCACGAATTTAAAGCACTAAAATTTTTAAAATAAAAATGAAATTCTTCTTCAAATTTCAAACTGCATAACTTTCATGCCAATTTTAAGAAGCACGAATGTTGGTATCAATCAGGGTCTATGAAGTTTGAGTGATGAGGTTGAAGATCCATTATAATCCTAAAACAAAAAATAAATTTGTTGTTTTTTCTATGTTGGATTTCTCCTGATGGAATGAGATAGCAGATAAAGAGACACCTGGTTAAGTGGCTAAAGGTTGCCGCCTACTTAGAGAGATTTTCAACAAAAAATAAGTTTGTTGAAGTATTATTTTGAATTGTTATGCCTCAAGTGATCAATTACCTTTTTCCTTCAGTTGTCACATGATTAAGATGTGACTTTTTACTAAATTTCTTTGTGTTTAGCCCTTTAGGACTAAGTTTAAAAACTAATACAACATTAAAGATCTGAGGATAAATTATCTGATATTATTATTATTATTACAGTACTTCACGCACAGTATCTATTTGTTTTGTACCATCTTCAAATGAAGGCATTACTCGTTCTTATTTTCTTCTGGAGAGGTTGGTTGTTTCTGTTATACGGGATTTGAATTTGAGGTTTGAGGCAATGTATTTGGTCTAATTAGTGTTCATTGTGTTTTTTTGTTTTATGACTTTTGTTGTACACAGTACAGTAATATTCATAAGTCATATCCTATGTAATTTTGCAATACAGACGGTATTTCCTATTGTAGACCCCTATAGAAAGAATGCAGTCCAGGAAGATCAGATCTAGCAGTATGTTTGACCTATTTTTCCGTTGAAAATGTAACCATCGACCATTCTGAATCTTGGCGTGACCCTCCAAAAAGGATCTTTCTTGGCGTAGATATTTACATCTTTTTTTCTTTTAGTGCTGTTCATTTCAGAAACCTGCAGTTTTCATTGAAAGTATTTACAATTTTTTGTATACTTTTTTATTCAGCTGAGTTTACGCCTTGAGCCAGCTTTAGAACCATCAAAGTTTGGTGTTGTGGATGTGAGAATTGTAAGCCCTGCTTATTCCACCTGCAATTCTCATATACATAACCTGCTTCTTATGCTGATTGTTGTTTCTTGATTATATGCCATGCCATTTAATTTTTCATGATAGTTTTTGCGTACTTTTTATAGACTGATCAGAAACTTTGGTTGTGTGATACCTGTGGGGCATTCTTGAGCATTTATGACAGGTAAATTGCCATCTTGAAAATTACTTTTCTGGTCATGTTGAGGGCATGAAATACTAGCACTTCGGGTTTCAAGCTCTCCAGCTTTTGACGGTTGCAATATACCTCCTTTTACCAGCAGGCTGTTGGGTCCAGTTTTACGCGGAAAACTTTGCAGCTAAAGAATGTGCGTGCTTTTTATGCTTGTAGATTAAAATTAGAAAGTGCGGGGCCATTAGATTGTCTAATGCTGGGACTGAAGGAATTTTACTGTCTTTATCATGAATGTATTTCTTAATTTGTTCTTTGCTTCACAGTGTTCGTTGTTTAGCTGATCATTTTGGAGGAAAACGTCACTTGGGCTATATGCTTATACGTGAGAAGTTAGCTGAGCTTCAGGTTAGCTTCTGCCAAATTCTTTTTGGCAGTTAGCCAAGTTGCTTTGAAAAAAAATTTCCTCTAATTTTGTTATATATTTTTCATGAGTGCATTATGAACGAGTGGCATATAAACTTTAGGAGGAGAGGAATAAGAGACGGAAGTGGGAAAGATCTTAAGCTGAAAGAAGGTGCTTTTGTCACTATCTTGTTTATCATGTGTGTTTCACCATTTTTTACATTATTCTTGCACAGACCAAAAGAGCGAAGTTTGGACCCTGATAGTGGATCAATCAGAGATTGAGATAGGATAAGAGGGGACCATGGTGGTAGCTGTGACAGAGAAAGGGACCATGATCATAGAAGCAGAAAATATGATCAGCTCTATGATAGAGATCGCGAACGAGATAGAGTCAAAACGGTCTCACAGTTATGATTCACGTAGCTGCAGAAGTTCCCGCTTTCGTTCCAGGGAACACACTAAAGACTATGATAAGCACAGGTATGACAGCTAACATGATGAAAAAGTATTATTCAGCAGTCAACGATAAAAATAAATAGTAGTATATCTAGCTGCATACTTCCTATATGACTAAATAAGTAGTAATTGAGTTTATATGGGCCTCTTTGACAAATACTTCAACCAAGAGTAGCAGATTTTCATTATCTTCTTTGACAAATACTTCAACCAAGAGTAGCAGATATTTTGTAAGCATTGTGTACTCGTGATATGTGGCAAAAATGTTGCCACTATAATGTCATCATAATCCTCTTTAAACAGCTATGCCTGTGCTTCTCGATTTGAGACAGTAATATTATGATAAGATTGCATGACCTGTCCCAACTCAAAATACGATTAACAAAGACAACCTGGAAGTGACACTACACAATCTGGGTATATAAACAAGTAGATGCAAATTAACTGCTTGTAAGATAATTCATTTCAAAAAAACATTAATACTTTAGGTGATATAATATAATTCTCTAGGGAGATAAGTTAATCTTACATTATATGAAATTGTTTTTTAATAAATATATAACTACTCTATATTGTTTTGTATATTTTTTTGTTGACCCAAATGACATGACTAGTTTATGATGCCATTGGCATGAAACATGTGTAGCTACTCTATTCTCACTAGTGTTTACAATGGTCAGGGCTCATGCTGGTTTCAGATATATGTTATAATAGTAGGTTTATAAATTTGTTTTTTGGTTTCGAATTTGAGTTCTACAAACTCCATTTATTTATTATATAGTTCATATAAGCACATAATTGTATTGCTTGTTAGATGCATTAGTTCCTTTTGTAGCTTCAAGCATGTCCTGTGACCAAAATTTTCTGCTATCAAATTTTCCTGTTCGTTTTATTCGGCGTTTTTTGTGAATCGTATTAATTAACATACACGTGGAATGATCATTACCTTTGATTTTTCTTAAAACAAAAGTGGATTACAGATCTGGTAGTTGAATGCTGAATCTATGCATGTTTTCGTTGCAGGCACAGTGACCGATACTAAGTCATCCTTTCAGACTGGCTGAACTGCCAGTCTTTTATGTCACCTAAGGTGTTCTTCTGTTGGCCCCTTGTTGGATCTTCATTTGGTCAGCGCACTTGTATCAATCAGTGCTTTTGGGAGTTACCAATAGTTAAATTAGTCTGAAATCTTGTTGCATCTTTCGTATGTTACCTTGTAATCTTGCTTGAGTCTGAAATCATGTTGCATCTTAGCGGCCCTTGAAAGCACATGATTTCGATGTCGACGGTGCAATTATTTGTGCTGTTATACTGTGTTGTTGACATGCTCTTCTTTTAAGCTGCGGCTTTAGTTTGTTCTTTTGAGAACGTCATCGTAGGGTATTTGACAGAATTTTTTGATATCTGAAAGAACAAGACCCTCGTCAAAATTTGCAGACTTGGATAGCCCTGAAGTGAGGAGATTGTGTCAACACTTCGCCCGATTTAAAGCATGGATATACGGAGGTGTTCAAGAAATGCTTATCTATCCATGAGATATTTTAAATATTATTTCCAATTTCTTTACTTGGACTTACTGCTGTTGCAAATGCTTCAAGTAGTAAAATGCTTGTCTTTGTATTTGTTCCTAGTCTCTCAAATATGTTGATGCACGGAAATCATATCCCTCCTTTTGTTGATGAAACATGGTTAGCTTTTTTTGAAATGGCATTATCTACACAGTTGTTTAGGCCAAGTAACCAAGGCAAGGTGGTTGACACAGTTACAACACTGTGTAATGGATTGAATGAATGATACAAACAAACCCATATCAGGACAATGCTTGACGAATGATAGATATCTTATGTTTTAACAGCTTGCAAAAAATTGGATGGCTTGGTTAACTTGAGATGGATCCTTTTTTTTTCTTTTCCGATTAATTCGAGATTCTGTAGGAAAGGAGATTGTCATTTCAATTCCCGTGAAGTGGGTAGTCACATTTTCAAGTTCTAGATCGTGAAAATCTTCAAGGTTCTAAGTATGTGATCAAAACAAAATATACAGTACAATCATGCGATAAAAATAAAAAGATAAACAAGGTATATGCAACAGAGGATAAAACGTTGATCTTGTCACCTAAATAAAAACTTAGAAATAACATTTGCTTTTAATTATGGACCTTAGTTCCATAATTTTTTTGGATTAATGCATGCAGGATTGACTTAGTTCCATATTTGACTATACTTGGGCTAGATTCAAATTTACCCTGCTATGATTAAATCTCGATGGACAATCAACAGTCATTCAACATTAAACAATTTTTTTTTCTTCCAAGTTTTAAAAACACGATTTTATTATTTTATTGGTGGTTACATTCTTGAACTTGACGGTGTCCTCCAGCATTGGTTTAGTTCCATATGACAAAAATATGTCTGCAGGGCCAACATGCAATAACAAGACAAAGAAATAGTCATCTTCTTTGCCGGCTAACTTGTTCCTGCACTGAAGGTTGCCACCTATTCTGTCACCAAGAGGCAACATCCGCTTGCTCGAGCATTTCCTTGACCACTTCTGCATCACAAGCACCTCCTTGACCACACTTCTGTGTCGACAGAAAGTTGTATCATGGCTATCTGCTGCACTAGCATGGTGAACAGGTGTCCTCACGGGATGAATTGATGACTAGTACATGGAGTGTTGTCATCATAAGATCTGAGATCAAATCCTGACTAATAGTCAGGTTTCTGTCCTCTTTCATGTACTGATCATTGTTCGGGCTAGCTAAATTAGCCCTCGTGATTTACCTCATTCGTGTTGGTCCTAGGACGGACTGACGAGGACACTGGAAGCGAATGTTTCGTCTTTTTGCCACCATAGTGAACAGGCAAGTGGTTTGCAGATATCTTGATCACTAAATGGTAAGTGAGACACTGTCATGCATTACCTCCTGATCTCACATTCATCTCGATCTCATCTAGTGTCAACTTATATGAAGCCCTCTACAAAGATCAAAAGATTCCTATGCCAGCACTAGATATGTTGTTGACCCGACTGTGGCGAGAATTTATTGTTGAATTTCTAGTCTACATTGTTCATATTGCATTCCTATACCTGGAAACAACCTATGTTGTGACTTCATAGTGTCCTTTACACCAGCTCCTTATGCACTGTTTGCATAACCAATAAAGTTTCTCTCTCAATTCTCACTTTAACACCACATTCTTCATTCTTCCTGTGTGCGCCAGGGAACAACTTTATAAGGAAAAATAAACTAACACCGTGAAGTGTCAACTATTTGAGGTCGCTTGATCTTCCTCAATAAAATTCTTTATAAAACTAATCTATACCACATACCAGGCAAATGACAATGATGTTTAAGCACTTACGAAAACTAATCTTTTGAACTATCTGACCAAAAGGAACTCTAACCAAGTGGTTGATGATGCTACAAAAGCAATAAAGACCATGCGCATCCTACTCGAATCTGTAAGTAATGCATATTAAGATGAAGGGAGACGAATTTTCTTAATACGTTCCCACCCAATGCATACATATAAGGAAACATACCAGTGAAGACCTAAATAGTGCATACAATTGTGTAAAACATACATGAAAAACAGCTTCGAATGCAAATTTTAGTTTGAGCATCTAAAAAAGCCCAACTCCTGAACATTTGAATGAATCATAATTCATGGTCTTAAGTAAATGCACTATGGTCTACTTTCCACTGCAGTGGTACACATTCACAAAGCATTAGTTTTGAATGGAACAACTGATTCCAGTGTAAAGATGATCATATTGACCCGAACTCAAATGAGCAGACACCACCATACTTATTTGCAACAAATTAATTGCTCCTAATGTTCTCTATCTCTATAATAATGCAGCAATGGTTCCAAAAGCAAGAGATGGTAATAAATTTTGGTCTTCAGATCTAAACAAATTCCAATATTCTCATTCTCATTCCACTGCTAATAAGGAAGGAAGGAAGAAGTAAACCTGCAAAGGAATTCAACTACTATGGCAAGTGATTCATGAAAGGCAAAGCTGTCGTTTATTATGTAAAGACTGGTTCCAAAAGGTAAGCATCTACAAACTTACACTGCTGAAAGATAACAAGAAGATAGCACAAACACCCACAGAAACCACAAATTTGAGATTGTTGGTATTCTCTAAAGAAAAGACACCAAGTTTCAGGGATGCCCAACCTCAAAGTTGTCGCTCCGCCGCAGACGCAACGATAGGCAGGTAATGTGTCTTCCCAAGGATGCAATTGATGACGGAGTATACGAAGCAAGCGAGCGAGAAGACAAAGACGGCGTGGTATCCAATCTCCAAGACCCGGAACCCTATCCCTCTCGATGGGGTGCCGAACACCCGCTGCAGGAGGGAGGGGAGCGCAAGGAAGACGTCCAGGACGACGGCTTGCATAGCGTTGTAACGGACGTAGTGGCTGAAGGCCGGGTTGCGCACGACGCCGAGGTAGAGTGCGAAGAAGGCGACGAAGGAGGCGAAGGGAACTGAGTGGTAGGCGGCGGCGAGTGGGAGGATGGGGGCGACGGCAGCGGCCGCGGCGGGGACGCGGGCGAAGAGGAAACGGCCGTAGTGGAGGGAGTCGACGAAGGGGAGAGTGTAGGCGAGGGCGGAGACGAGGCGGTCAGTGGCTGGGACGGTGGACCGGGACATGCAGACGGCGGTAGGGCGGCGGGAGGCGGGTGAGGGGCGGAGATGTAGGTTGAAGGAGGGAGGAGATAGGGCGGGGAGGTTGTGGAGTCGAGGGAGGGGGGAGAAGCGGAGGAGGGTGAGGGTCGTCGCCATTGTTGCTGCTGTGCTAGTGTTCTTTTCGTCGGCGAGATTCTAGAATTGGGGGAAGGAACGGGGCGGCGGCGGTATAAATAATTGATTTTCTTCAGCCGTTGGATGATGGTAGACGTAAGATCAAGGCCGTTGATGCAGTGTAAACAAATAATTATTTGAAATAAATAAATAATTTCTTTTATGGGCATTTGATTACCTTCCTCGACCTCTCCTCCCCCGTCGCCGGACGCCGCTGGATGCCTGACCTCGCCCCGCCGAAGCCATGTGAAGCTCGGCGGAGCTCTCCTTACCGGACGGACGTCCGACGCCGGACCTCTCCAAATGCTGACCGATCCACTCCTCTGTGATCTCTCCCGCCGGAAGGAGCTCAATGACAATCACGTGCAATTCACGTGACCTAACCCTAATTCTGAAGAGAAAGGAAACATTTCTTTTTAAGACATCGTGCATTGCACGTGACAGAAAATCCAGCTTATCTTGCTGCTTCGCTCTCGCCTTCTCGGTCACATTGACGTCGGCAAGACCTGGCAGCTCCGCCACCCGGTGGCTCCAGCTCCACCATCTTTCTCCGACCGGCTTAGTCGAGGTGTGCTTCCTGCCTCCTCTTTGTTTTTTTCATCGCGCGTCCTTGGTGCGCCATCGGTGATCCTGCGGTCACCGCTGCTTGTTCCACCAGTGACGAAGATTCCTGATTAAGAATCCTTTTTAGTTCTTTACTTCAAGTCCAGAAAGTGTTGAGAAGATTTTCTTTTTCTCCCCGCCATGTATTCATGAATCATGAAAAGTAGCATGAAGTTAAACTACTAGCAACTAGAAATCAGATTGAAACCTATTCAATGATCTTTATCGCACAAAATTATTGGTTTACTCATTACATATTTGGTTTGGGGTGAGAAACTGAATATTGATCAGCCACGTTTTTGTGGATAAGGTTCAAATGAGGTACCTTTTAGGGCTTCCGGACTTTTTCTAAGTAGATGTGTGCAGAAGAGATGGCAATTTTGATCGGCAGTTGAGTTTTGTGTATATCATCTTGCAACTTATTCACGCCCTATAAAACTCATTTCTTCATTATCCGATGAACCCTAGCCTCAGTGCCATTTGATTCTAGTCCTGCTTGAATAGGATCGTCCTACCCAATTTCTCATCACTGGAGGAAAGAATAGGAAGGTCGATGCTTCTGCTGGATGAGTAGATCAAAAAACTTTCCATCCATCTATTTACTTTACTGATCGCCTTGAGCTGGGAATTGTCAGAGCCCCTTGTCGAGACACTTTTCTAAGGTCTATCGTTTGTTTCTGTACTCAGCAACAGTCATGAATGGACTTGCGCCATCACTCTTTGGGTTAGGAAAGGAGCTACATTAATATTAGCTTAATTTGGATTGTATCCTTCTCCTTAACTCTACTGGGCAAGGGCAGCAGCTACATGTATTTCAAGCATAATATGTCCCGGATGGTATGCTAAACCACTTAAGACAGCAAGTGAGGGTCAATGAACATTGATCTGAAGCCCCTAATAACTCTTGCACAGGAGCATTGTACGGGCCAGTGAATGTGGGAAGACTCAAGCTGTTTGGTTGAGCTATGGGAAAGACTGATAAGGGAGCTTTCTCAGTACAGAATGAAACTGAACAGCTGCTAAAGTGTGTCAAGCAACCTCTTTTCTTGTGGTGGATAGAGAGCAGAAAGTATGGCATTCCTCATGTATTTCAAAGTTCTGTTATTAGGAAAGATGGGAAAGGAAGGAGAAGAGGTGAAATGAGAAGTTGGGAACCATGAAGTGCAACCTTTCTATTGCATATTGGTGCTGGGTCATGGTTGCTTGCAAACTAATTCACATATATTTTTGCTTTAAAACTGGATTATTTGCTCGCGTATACTAGATGTTTTAGTATTTGCAGTCAGTTTGAATATGTTGAATGTGATCAAACAATAAATTATCTGCTGCATTTCACACATACACATTAATCATCATTTGGCTCACCAAGAGCAACTCCAAAGTTTAGATCCATGCCTGCTTAAAATATGTAGGACTACATCCATTAAGAAGATGAGTGATCTATTTCATGATCAATCTACTACATATCTACATATTTGAAAGAATTGAGAAGGATAACCTTTCTCATTGACAAGAGATGAGACAAGTACAAAGGGGATATCAATTTATTGTTTAGAACACGAATTTAAATCAGGCTTCACTTGAGATTTACTTGGACATAGGCAGTTTGAATCTGTATAGAGCTTCATATTTGTGTTAAAGATAACTAATCGAAATGCTTAATTTGGTTGAAGAGAATAAGAGTATTATTGGTATGTGGGATAAAAATGTGATCTAGCTGACAATTTTGCATTATCTCAAATTAGCCTCTTCTTGAATAACCTCTACAATTTTGACCTTCAGTTTTTTGAAGCTTTTTGCATATTCAATATTTGTTTTACTTGCATGTATGAAATTAATATCTTATTATTGTTTTAATATAATTTATGTAAAATTACTTGCATGGCTTGCTATCTAAACTTTGCTCTCATATGTGCTTGCACAAACATTTGGCATATATTTTGTTCATTTTAAAACCATATGTTTTTTTTTTTTAAAATTTTTTCACTTCTCCATTGTGGTACATCACTTGTTTTACCATGTGGCTTTACCAATTTCCCTTCTATGTTTAATATTAAATTAACTGTTCATTTCTGTAAGAATTATTGTATTTTTCTCTTTATCTTCTAAGAAAGAAAAATATGCACTAACATCATTGTTTTTGTCGATTTGATCAAGGTAAGGATAGTATCAGTCCAGCTTTTTGTGATGAGTGATAGTTTTCAAGATATGATGAGTGCCTCTCACCTTATTTTCTTTACCCATCTATGTTGTTCATGATCGACTCTTTGATTGATAGTTTTACACTAGAAAGTATAAACTATATAAAATTAGGAGTGCCCAAAGTCTGTTCCTTTATTTTCTAAATTAAGTAAACCACATATTTTCAACTTTCGAATGGGACACTGTATTGAAATATTATATGCTGTATTGTGAGCACTGTTAGAGAATGGATTATAATAGAAAGGCATGCACTGGCTTAGTTGATTTGTTGATAGGTAACACAATGAAACTCTGTTTCTTAGCATATTTGATTTCTCTCTTCATATTAATTAAGTGCTGTTATGTTTTTGTTATACGGCCTATCCCCTTTGATCTAAACCTTGTCTTAGATTATAAAATTTTTTGGATTGCATTGAATGCTGTAGTTTAAGAAAATTTTCCTTTCATGCTGGAAGCATCTGCTTAGGTGTGTACACCATCATTCAGTTACTATGCATCCTAAATTTTATTTTACAGGTGTTTGCTGACTTGTTTGGAGATTATTGACTTTTGCTACCTCGTTAATAATGAATTGCCTTCAATCTATTTCCTGCCCTAGTCAAGGTTCTCTTGTTGGGCCCAACTCGAGAAGTGGAAGGAGCTTTTTCTCTTTATCTAGAACCTTATACTCAAATCCTACATGTTTACATGCCTCTCCATATATTGGTTTCTGTCGACAGAAGGTATACCCCAGTTTGGTGCATTATGCACGGAAGAGTGCAAGGTGTGCTCGAGTTTGTGCATCTGGGAGCAGCGGGAACTCTACTAGGGGAGATGAGGTAGGAATCTTTGCTTGATTTTCATATTATTAAATAATGTATACAGGAAAGGCTCAAATTTAAGCATGTCTACACTCCTGTTCTTGGCTCACTATAACAGAAAACTTAACTAGGAATTCTTCATAATCCGTACAATAGGATAAAGATTTATTTTGCACCTTCTAATTATTCTTTTCTCTTCTCACAAAGACAGATCATTAATCAGTGGCTATATATGCACACCATGCTCTTCGTGTACTTGTTAAAAAAAAAAAACTATGCATTCTAGATCAGAGAGATTTTGTAATAAATTATTTTCTGAGATAATAGTTCGTAGTGATTGCATTTAAGATGATATTTATGATGATTCATCTTGGCATATTTTAAATGATTTTAAATCTGAAGCAGCCATTTTCATGGGAATCTCTGAAGAAAGCTTTTGGAAGTTTTAGGAGAGAGTTAACAGTGCAAGATATGTTGAGAGAACAGGAAAGGCAAAGACAATTTTATGGTAATGGAGATGATGGAATATCTGGAAGGGGTGGGGGTGACGGTTCCAATGGTCCAGGCGATGAAGGTTTTGCAGGAAAATTTGATGAATTCATGCAAGTATTTCTGGCGATTCTGGGTATAGTGTTACTGGTAAGAGTTCTTAGTTTCTTTTGTAAAATTATGTCAACAACCTTAACGTGAATCTTTGCTATATTTGAATTCCTGTGTTGTGGCCTCTAGGCTGAATGTCCAACATATTTGCATCCATTATCATCGTTTAGATAGGCAGAAAGATAAGTGTAATCATCTAAGCATCATCTTTGTGCAATTATTGTTTGGATAAACACAGTACATACCAGTGACACTATTTGATTGGTATTTCAGTATATCTTCTTGCTCAATGGCGAGGATCTGACGCGTCTTATCAGGGACTACATCAAGTATCTTTTTGGAGGTAAACCGAGTATCCGCTTGAAACGTAAGATGGAGGAGTTGCACAGGTTTTACAAGCGTTTAGCTTGGAAGGAAGTGAGGTACCGGGAAGATTGGTTGGAAAGAGAGATTATTAGAACACCCACAGTGTGGCACAAGCCTGAGCAACTGGCTTATCTGGTGGAGACTTATTTGGAGAACTACAGGCGACAAGATGATTAAACAAACTGCTCTGTTTATGATCTCTGTGAGTGTCACAAACTTCCAATTGTATCTTCATGGTTTGTTGTTCGTAGTGCTCCTCAAGGCCAAACAACCACTGTTACTTGCCTTTTATTCTGTGATTATCAAATTGTATTTCTTAACATGAATTTGAAGAACTAGACGCTTTTTATAATGCCAAGCAATCTTAAGAGTGCCAATTCATCTACGAATCTTAGTTGATCTTAGGAGTATTTTATTCAAAATCAACACTGTAATTACACGTCCAATGAAAAATAAAAGAAACAAAAATCCCAAAAGTAAGCTTTCAAAGCCAAGCAAACAAGATTAACACTCAGTTTTCACTCAAAAAGGTGGGGAAAAAGGACGAAGTTTTCGTTTTTTCTTTCACTAGTTTCTTCATCTT
Organism: Hedychium gardnerianum; assembly: GCA_038050645.1. Lineage (NCBI taxonomy): Eukaryota > Viridiplantae > Streptophyta > Magnoliopsida > Zingiberales > Zingiberaceae > Hedychium > Hedychium gardnerianum. The sequence continues at coordinate 948,127 of JBBUKS010000095.1, read as the reverse complement.
CGCCATTATCTCTACAATTGACCGTCTAATTAATTAAATCCTCGGATCGCCGCCGGTCAGCTACTGCGAGCTCACGGCCACTGCGATCCCTCCCCTCTTCATCATCTGCTTGAACTCGCCGAAGCTCACCCTCCCGTCGCCGTCGACGTCCACCTTGCTGATCATCCGCCTGCACTCCTCCTCCGCCGTCCTGGCCCCCTGCGCCACCCCGAGCGAGTCCAGCACCGTCTGCAGCTCCTCCGCCGCGATGAACCCGTCCCCGTTCTGGTCGAACACCTCGAAGGCCTCCCGCATCTCCGCCTCCTCGGCCTCCCCTTCCATCACCGCCTGGTACAGCGCCGCGAACTCCTCCGCGTCCACGCACCCGTCGCCGTCCACGTCGACCCACTCGATCACCGCCCCCAGATCCGCGTCGGCGATGTAGATGCCTAGGTTCTCCAGCGAGTCGCAGAGCTCCTGCTTGCTGATGCGCCCGTCGCCGTCGCGGTCGAACATCTGGAAGACCCGCGTCAGTTCGGCAGGTGATGTGGCGGAGGAAGCTTCCTTTTCGGTAGAGACGCTAGTCGAAGACAACGACGTCGGTTTCGACAGGTACCAAGACGAAGGCAAGAGGAGGCGGAGAAGGGCATTGAAATGATGACAGAGGAGGGAAATCCTCACGAACAGAGTCGGAAATGGGATCGAAACGAGCTCCATTGTTGCTCAAAAAAGAGACTGGAACTGCAATTGGAGCTGGTCGAGACTCGATCGAGGCTTTAAAGCCCGTGCTCTGCTTGCGTCATCGTCGTCTTCGTTGCCCCCACGCCCTTATTTCAGAAAGCGCGTTACAGATATAAAATTCGACCGTTGGAAGCGGATCGGGTGGATGCATCCGCGAGCGGCGCGCGCCAAGGAAGGAAGAGAGCCGCCGGATCCGGATCCAGCGGTTGGATCGTTTCTGTCGGAGGGTGGACAGGCACGTGACGACAGGAGGACGCCGGTGGGTGGCGGCGTTTATTGATCGGGGGTGGATCCGACGGCCGGTGCCGATTGGGAGGAAGAAGATGGGCGGGGGAGATGACGACAGAGTGAGGATGAACTGGGAATGAGTTGTGCTGTGGGTGGTGGAGTAAAGGATATATAATTATGATCAATTCAACTAATGTTGCATATTATTATAATGATGATGTTCATTAAGTTAATGTCTAAGCAATCACATTATTATTTTGGAAAAAATAATAATATCATAATGTTAAATGATGGTTGACTTTATGCTATATATCTTGGTGTAGATTATAGGCATTTTAAGGACTTTTACCCTTAGTATTAATAAGTAGGACCATTAAGTAGGTGTGCTTAGTTCATAATAACCATAGTTACATAAATCTCTTTCATGAGGCTACTAGAAATTCTCTTACATAAATCTCTTTCATGAGGCTACTAGAAATTCTTAATTAATAATGACAATTAAAGTTGATAATATGTGTAAATCTTGCATGGATGCTGTCTCCTTGAATGATCCATTGACAGATTAAGATTAGTACCTTCAAGAAAAAAAATGATTGGAATGTATAAAACTTTCTGATTCCCTGAAACCTGATTGATTAATGAAATACTTACCTTCTTCCACCACAGCCATTCTCCCTTTGGCAATTGAAGAACATTGCAGCAACAGGGTCCCCAAGGTTATAGAGCTGTAAGAAATCCCTTGTGTTGAAGTTTTGCCTCCACCCTGGTGCGTAGACCGTTTGTCGAACCGATTGCCGAAACAGCACAAACACAAATCGATGAATCCCAGCGGTTGGCTGTGGGCTCTCATAGCAAACAATCTCATTTCCTGGTAAGTTGACGCATAGGAAACACTCTTCTAATGTGTTCAGATAACTAGTAATCTCATAGTCTTTCAGTAGTTTATTAACCTTTATGACTAAATAATTCTTCGATTTATTACCAAATTTACAACACAAGATTTCACTTTAATGGCTATGAACATGTAGATCCTAATCTCACTCACCAAAGCTGGCATTAGTTGTTTCTGGGATGTCTGTCACCAACCTGAAAGAACCAAAAAAAAAGCAACTATTAGTTTCTTCCTTTTGATAATTTGGAAATTCGATTGACTTCAATTTTCTTCTAGTTTTGATCTCACCAATGAAGGTGCTCCCTCTTTGTTGGATTACTGGGGCTTGGTGCATCTGGATCCACCATAACCTTCTCAAACACAGACAAAGCAATCAAAAAATGAATTCTACTATAACTTCTGAATCCTAGTACTTCATAGACAATGTCGTACATGCAGATTCTTGCTAGTAACTAATAATCAAACCCTATCAAGATACCCCAGAAGTAGAAGAAAATTAACCTGGTTTGCATATCAATTTTTGACTATCTGGATCCACTTTAAGTTGGTTGAACAGACATGGCAAAATCTCTGTCATCCCTAATATGGTCCGTGGCACTATGTTTTTTTGACATGCAATGGCTACAAGTTTTATGTACTTACAAGTGTATAAAGGGTCCTCATGTCATGGCCTCTGATCTCAACCCTTGGCTCCTTGGCCACTACGGAAGGCTTGAGTTCAGACCCATTCGTTATTTCCTTGTTATACATCACCCGAAAATTTGCTGTCTGGATGAATTGGTCCAACACATCACCAATCACATTCCCTACGACGAGAGGATCCCTCGACATGACTAACGACAGAGAGGTTACTGAGAGATTTTGAATGGTCTTATTCCTTAGCAGTGGCTTGATGGTAGCATCGATGAATTGGAGGTCCATTTATACTGCTGCAAATGATTGGAGGCCTCCAATCTGTCATAGGAACTGGAATCCACTTTTTTCAGTATACGTAAGTAAGAGTATATGTATAGTAGGGTCTCTGTCAGGGTTGAATAAAGAGCAAGTGGATGAGCCACTGCATGGTGAGTAAATCTGGTGAGTTATTCTCTAAATCTGGAACCTCTTGAATGAATGATTTGTTCAGCAAAAAGTGGATTGCCTTTTGACTTACCTCCATCCAATCTTTGCTCGGGGATCAAAGGAAGTGCTCAGCTGCATGCCTGAAGTGCATGAACCTAGCAGCTCACCTAATGCTTTAAAGTGATTCCATGAGCTCAAAAGCAGGAGTGTGAGATCACCAAGTATGTCTCCAGTTGAAGCAAGGAAATGACCTCATGCCATCTCATAGGACATCAGGGAATAGGGTGCTGCAATTTGACAAAGATTATGAAAGACCATTTATGTGCTGAGTGAATGAATTGATTTGTATATTGAAATGAGGCAACATGTTTGAATTTAGATTGGAAGTGCAGGCTGCAGAGTTGAATCCAGGGAAAAGTAGGTTATCTAGAAAGAGAGAGGAACCTAAAGTGATCATGATGTGTTGATTTAGATGCCACTTGCAGCCGCCATTTACAAACCATGTGCAATATTTACTTGTTTTCATCTGAAAATTATAATGACATGAGTTCTTCCATGAATGGAAAAAAAAATTAGAAGTTCATTAAATTTATGCACGAGTAAGCTATCCACTTGCCTTAAACTGTTGCAAGGAAAAAAATCTCATCCTTGAAAGCCTCAATTATAGTAATATTTTATCTGTCTAACTTGCTTCCAGTCAATGTTCAATCAGTAATGCATATTTCTACCTCGTTGCAGAGGTACAATCAAAACTATTAAGGAAAAGAGTTACCTTGTAAAACATCACTTGCACTGTGTCTATTAGAGTTAAAAGACACCTATTTTTTAGACTGCTTGAGCTCAGTGGTGGATAGAGAGTAATGATGCGCTGGTACAGAATGTCATTGTTCCACTACTCTAGTGTGATAAATGGTTCTGTAGCAAGCTTCAAGTACAGCTCCAGCTTATTCATTTTCATGTGCCAATCATGGCTGGATAAGTCCTCCAGGGAACAATGTAAACCAATTGGTGCATTAGTTCAAACTTGTGTGAATGGCGCATTCTCAAGTTTTCCTGTACCAAACACCAAAATTCCAATACTAATGATGGTGGAGAGGATGAAGAAAGGTTCACTATTTCAACAAGTACTAATTTTTGTTTCCTTTTAAAAAAAAATAATTATACATAGGAAGATATGGAGAGTTAGTTCGGCACACCCAGAAAGAAAGAGAATATATGTAACCATAAAAAAACATAGGTAATAAATAATAGAGAATAAGTTGAAAAGAAAAAAAAATGCATTGGTGCATATTTATAAACAAAATGTATATGCCTACCTATCGGAACCTCTCGTGTTTATTTATCACCTCATTTGCCACCGTTTGCCTCTATTTTTACGAGCTAAACAGTATAATTGAATAAAAAACTATTATATGTACTTTAAATGTTTTCATGACATGTTATGCTGTGGCCCATGATTCTATTGCAACAAACATTGTTAATTAACATAATTTACATTGTCTAGAGGCATCTATAGCCTCCAGTATTTTTTTTACATGAATGGCATGCAAAGTAGGCATGATATAATATCAAATACCTAAAATGCATCAAACTTTATGGATTATTTTTGTCTTCCTAATTAAGAAGTCTGATTTAGGCATAGCAACCCAAGAAATAATTACAAGTCTGGAACATCTAAAAAATTAACTGGAATTTACTGGCAAAGTATAGATAGAAAACACGAAATAACCCAAAGTTATATCACAGTGACTGACAGTAGCTTTTCCTCTGTAACATGAGATGAAATTTAATACACAATAGATATCAACCACATTAATAGCAATTCCACATGTGGAAATGACTATCAATTGTATAGAACATACATAACTTGTATACTAGTGCTACTGCATTGGATTCTCATTCTCTTATTTTCTTGCACACATAAGCTACAGCCTTAGTTTGCTCCAATCAGGAGTTGCAAGAGATATGCATGCATGGAATCTCAATAGGTGAGGGCAGGTATGCCAATATATTCTCTAGGGTGCATTATTAAATAATTAAGACACAACATCAGGAAGGGCAGTGTGCAGGAAGCTGAAGCACTACAAGCGCACTGCGCAATTTAAAGTCACGCAACTCTTCATTACAAGGAATATATGGACGAAAGGACAGCTTTATAATTATAAGCTAAAGAGATGTAACCTTTGAACTAGTTAACTAGTCCTAGTTAAAGAGGTTAGATGTAGCTTGCCCTAACCTATATATTAGTCAAGATCAAAGTAAACAACTACTTGAAAGATGAAATTGTTCTTATATAATGCCTTTGTTCATCCAATGTCATTCATTGTACTAAAAATGCCTAATAGTTCGGACTTAACTTGATGTGGCAGATAACTCCTGTTGCAATACATATGCCTCATCAAAATATATGCTCCAAAAGTTAACAAAAACTTGAAACATTATGTAAAATTACAATAAGATTACCAACTCCTGATTCGGTTTATTCAATTGCTATAAATAGCCCACTAAATCATTCATTTTTGATAAAATTGTACATTGACTTTGACAGATTTCTGAAGCAGAATACAGTTAATTTTTACTTAGAACGACTTCCAAACTGGATATAAACTTTATTGGCTGACACTTGAATGTAACTGATTTCAAATTGCAATAACAAATTTATTGGCCCTGAAAAAGTATTATATAAGGGTTTACTAAAACATCTAGTTCCAAGCATGATAATTGCAACTATCAACGACATGAAAGCTTCACTTTGAATCTTCTTTTTCTTTCTACTTGTGTAACTCTTGCAGTTCAAGCAAAAAAAGAACTCTCCTACACACACTGAGAGGAAAAAGACATTACTTTGTCACTACTTCCAAACTGTGTGGAACTTCCATTCCAGAAAATATTGCTGCTATACAGTCGAGGTGGTCATGGTCTTGTACCGCTTCCACCACTATTGTGTGTAACAGCATTTTAGTCATTAGGTGAAGATAATCACCAAGGTGTTCCATATTACAATAAGGGATTCTGCAGAGCTGGATTAGAGGCTATAAAAAGAAGACAGATTGAGTTAAAATTGCTTCACTACCATGAAATGCAAGGCAGTAAACTTAACATTAGATGTGATGAAAAAAAAACCTCAAAATCAGTTGAGCTTAATGCTAAACAAAGACAAACAAAAGAAAGGATTCAAATATTCCACACAGGATATGAAGCTTGAATAGGCATCAAGGAATAAGTGGGACACTCACTGTATTACCAGGAGCCATCACTTCTTGCAGCAGTTTCAGAGTTTGGTGAGTTAGTGCTTCTGCAGAGATAGGAAACCCGACAAATTGACAAACCAGAATGAGGTTTCCGAAGCATCCCCAAGTCTTCATCAATCCTTAGGTTTCCAACTTACAGCAAAGGGGCAATACCAACCAAATCAATTGGAAAACCAGAATGAGATCTCAGAAGCTTCATTCTGCTTATCTTAAATTTCAATCGCAAACCCAACAAATTATCAACCTAATAAATGTTTCAGCCAAAAGAATCGAATTCAAGCTAACACTATACTGATGATTCATAAATTCATCATAGTACGTTCTAGTAATGCATCCCTGATTGTCAAGATAACAGATGGTGAAACACATGATACGCTTCCTCTTACTGAATAGCAGGAGGGCAAATAGATAAGATGGCAGTGTAAAAAATAGTTCTTTTGCCTTTATTTTGTACGAAGAACCAAGGCACTCCCACTAACTGGAAACGGAAAAAAGAAAAAGAAAAAGAAAACCATATCCTCCTTCTCCCTAGCAATAATCGAGAATATGTTCATAGCTACACTTCAGAGTCGATAGCCTCACCTTGTCAAGAACAAATAAGCTACTTCGACCTGCAACTGAAATCACTGATACCAAAAATTGGATAAAGCCCGACCTCCTCTACTCGCCTTCCCGTCTCACTCAGAGAAACCACAAAACGTAATTGAAAAAGAAGATCAAAAAAAGAATATCCGAAGAAGGGTTTGAGAAGAGCTTGGCAAAGAGAAGACAGCGAATCTGCGAATGATACCTTGAGTGAATCTTCGAGACGAGAGGAAGAGAGATCGTTAGACCAGCTCCGACCACAATCACTAAATTTGGCATATCATTTCAATTTCAAATATAATTATGAACATGGTATATTTCTTAAAATATTCTATTTATCTTATTCATAATTTAATTATCAACATACATTTAAATTTATTAATAATTTTATATGATAATTACTCATAATTTTATTACTCAGATAATTATTTATTAAATTTAATATTATTCATATTTTTAAATTTTTATTAATAATATTTTAATTTAGTATTATTATTATTTTTATTTTATACCTCAGTATAATTAATATATTTTATATTTATGCATATTAATTTTTTTAATATTTTATTATATTTTTTTAATGAAATTAGTAATATAATTTATAAATATAATTATAATTAAAATATATTAAATAAATTAAAAATAATAATTTTAATAAATTAAATCTTTACAAATATATATAATAAAATTAAAAAATATTACTAAATACACTTAATTTAAATTTATAATAAATAATTAATATTTTTATAAATATAAATAAAGTTAAAAAAGTAATTATTATAAATTAATTATATTATATTATATTTTATTAATTATATAATAATATAAAATTTTTAAAAAAATCTTTTTACATCAAATATAATATAATGAATAGTAAACACTAAATATGATATTATATTATTCATACATTAAATTTGATATAAAAATTTAGTATATAAATTAGAGGGATTTAATATTATTTTTATATCAAATTTAATATTTTGATATATGGATCGGAGAGTGATTCTTTTCAAAATACGATTCGAAATCAAAGCCGTCGAATCGATTTTAAAAAAAAACATTAATTCGGTTGATCTTTTACCGATTTGTCTAATTCCCTCCACGCCGAGCCGGTAACGAATCCCGACGGAGTCGTGGAAAATACACTGAAATTATATTTCAATACCATTTTACTCCTCCAAGGTACGGGGCAGTCATCTTTTGAATACGATAATAATAATGCATTTACTAAATATCATTATCCTAAATTTTATAATGAATTTGTTATAAATTTTCTTGAATCTTTACGAATTAAGAATTCATTATTCTTAATTTCAGCACATTAATTTTAATTTAAAATTATTTAAAATATTCTAAACTGATTAATGATAAGCACAATACCGAAATATAAAAGGAGATCAGATCAAAGTTACATCGAGATCATTCACTTGGTCCATCAATATTAAAGGCATCGAAGCTATTCTTGCGAGTCGAAAGATTCTCATCTCGCCAGCCCTGAGCCCACTTCCGGTCGTATCAGTTTTTTTCAGGCCTAGCAAGAAGCCTTCCTTCTTTAATGCCATCAGAACCTTGAGCCCACACTCGCAGCCATTTCCATGGTCGATCTAAAAAATACAAGTGCCAATTCAGAGTGCAGTGTAAAGGAGGCTCCTTTTTCCTGAGAATTTATTGAAGCACTGTTGAGAGACATTGACAGGAGAGGAAAAAAACAATTGCAATACCAGTGAAGAATCTCAGGAAATGGACCCAGAGCACTCAAAATGTGCTTTCTGTGTTCATATTCTCTTCTGCTATGCTAATCTACTGCGTAAAAGAAGTGAAATTATTGTGGTTTGAGATTTACGAGCAGAAGTAGATGAGGAAGAAGATTCTACGAGTAGAAGATCTGCCTCGATGATCGATCGAAAGAATAATTGATAGATTCAAATGATAAAATGAGCATTTCTCTGTTCAAAGAGAGAAAAAGGTAGCAACTTTATACCTTCAGATCTTGATGATCTTGGCAGCCTTAATCAGAGGGTTGGCCCTGGCGATCTCCTCCCTCCCAACGGTCTTGTAATCGAAGGAGCAGTCGTGAGCATCGGAGTAACGGTGGCGGCCGCAAAAGAGATCGCCGCATCGGCACCGGAATCCGGTGAGACCGACCCTTCTGTGGCAGGTGGAGCACCTGTTGCTGAATCTAACAGGTGGCTGGGATTCCTCTCCCGGCTCGGAGGATTCCTCGTCGAGAATCGGCGTGGAAGAAGCCGCGATTGGTATTTTGGGGGCCGGCGATTCCGATCTCTGAATAGGGGAATCCTCGCAAGATTTTGGGAGAACAGAAGTCGGAGGTGGGGAAGACGGTGATGCTGGAGGCGGCGGCGGCGGCGGAGAAGCAGAGGGAGAGGAAGAGGACTTGAAGATCTCCGCTTCGTCTTTGTCAAGGTTACAGCTTTCTCGAGCCATTCTGAATTTCTTCGGAGAGATCAAATCCACCAACAAAAAAAAAATCAACTTTTTCCGATAATCGAGCAGACCACAACCGATCGAAGCCCAAACACGATCAAAAGCACAAATCAACACCGACGATCGGAATCGAGAAGAAACAGCTCCAAAAAAAACAAATCTAACAGGGAAAAGAAAGGTAAAAGTTGATCCTTCAGATGGATTACAAAATCTCCAGCTTCAATCGGACTCAAGCTGCTCAAATAAACCCACAAATCAAAGGTAGAAACACGCAAACACCAACTACATCAACAAATCCCGAACGGAAGGTGCGAGGAACGGCGACAGAAACGGTGGCTACAAGAGAGAGAAAAAGAAATGGTAAAGGTAGGAGCTTCGGAGAAGGTGGAGAAAAAAGTGAATCATAAATAACTCCAATTACAAAAAAAAAAAAACAAGAGATTACACTTCAAATAAAAAAAGAAGAAATATGGTTGGAAAAGAGAAAGAAAAAAAAAACTATTAATCCAATAAATTAATCGAAGCCACCCATGATTGAGTGGATTCTGCGATCTTGATGTGCCCTATTTGCTCGTCAGCCAACTGAACCCATCTCATTCTCATCCTCCACCTCTACAACATGATAAAACAAAGCAAATGATCAACCACAAATAATCCGTGCTTATATTTAAGTAGTTAATCATAAAGAAATACTCTTGCCCTGTTTTTCTTCTCGTTTGTGTGTAATTGTCTCTCACTGTTTTGTTCCAAGAGGAAAAAGACACGACTTTGGAGGCTAACTTTCATATGCATTGGCACCATGCTCAAGTATAAAGGTGAATAGTGGGGGAAAAGTAATGGGCAACATGCAAGAACAGTAGACCAAACATGTCCAATTGTCTTCATGCAATTCACTTCTCTTGTACTCCAAGTACTAATGTTGGACATACCATAAATATGGCATGGTACAATCATGAAAATATTACATAATTTTAATCATGTACAAAAGTGTATGAACTTGTTGCTTAATGTTAATGGAGTGTCCATTTGTTTCATCAATTTTATTGGGGCATCTTGATTATGGCATATTCGATAATGTTATTAAATCTCTCTCATTTAAAGAGATTGTTCAATCATCATAATTTATTTTCTTCAATGCTTTGCATCAAAAATCTAAAAGAGCCCAAAGTAGAGTAATGGGCTATCAGAACGGCAATTCAATTTGTGACGGCCCAACCCAATTAACGGCCTAACAGTGGAAAGCAGCAAACCCGACAACATGGTTCGCGGGTCGGGTCTGATGTGACGATCTTGGTGAACAGGGCAGTGCTCATCTTCATTCTTCTCGAGCAAGAAGCTCCTTTTCTTCATGAACAAGGCGGCAACTCTTCAACGGCATTTCAATTCACTCACCTCCTCGTCGTCCTAACTCGCGAATGATGAAGCTCGATTTGAATGGATTTGAATCGTGTCCTCTGTTTCCCGGAGGCGTCGTCGCCGACATCGGCGAGAACCCCTTGGCGGCCGCTTCGTTCCAACTCCCGGGTTGTTCTGATGTGTGTCCTCGATGGATTTATCGGTTTGTTTTTTGCGGGTGTATTTTCCGGCGTGTTGATGTCTTCTTTCTTTTCCGTTTGCTTCAGTTTGATGGTTTCCAAAAGGACGCGATCCAGATGGTGAAACCGGCGAAAGGGACTACTACTCTCGCCTTCGTCTTCAAGGAAGGGGTTATTGTCGCTGCTGATTCGCGAGCCACCATGGGAGGATATATCTGTAAGCTTTCATCTCATTCATTCAGAACAATCGAAGCCATATTGTGATTTTTTTTTAATGCTATCCTAGCTTCAAGTGTACTATGGGGCTTTTTCTTCTTTTTTTGTGTTCTCTGGTTGATCCGTAACATTTCCTAATCGGCTGTAGTACGAAGAGCATTGCCCAACCTCGTGTTGTATAAAAAGTTCATGAAATTCAAACAGAGAACAAATTGCTGTGTGATAAAAACTTTTTACCTGAATTGATCATCTTGAGCTGTTGTTCTTTTTGATAACTTTCGGAGGAGAAATTGGTACTTTACCTTGCAGCTTCGCAAAGTGTCAAGAAGATCGTTGAGATAAACCCGTATATGCTCGGTACGATAGCTGGAGGTGCTGCAGACTGCCAATTTTGGCATAGAAACTTGGGAATCAAGGTATAGCAGGCCCTATTTTCTGCGAGTTATGTGGCTATGTGCACACTCTATACAAGTAAATTTTATATCTTAGCTAGGTAACAAAAGTGCCTGCAATACTGTAACTACTGATTTTGGGATTGTTTTCCTAGGAAATTTTGTTTCTTGTGTAGTGTCGCCTTCACGAACTGGCAAACAAGAGAAGAATCTCAGTCCCAGGTGCCTCAAAGCTATTGGCGAACATACTTTACTCATACAAAGGAATAGGCCTCTCAGTAGGAACCATGATCGCTGGATGGGATGAAAAGGTATACAAGTTCATTACATATACTAATCTAATTCCCTTGCTATGCGAGGTTTTTATAATTCTTTATAGGTTAATTACACTAATTTAAAATAGTTACTATTAAGAAATTAACTCTTAGTATGATAATTAATATAATATATACATTACTTTAGGGTCCTGGGTTGTACTACGTTGATAACGAAGGTGGTAGGCTGAAGGGAACACGCTTCTCAGTCGGCTCAGGAAGTCCATACGCTTATGGTGTTCTCGATAGTGGGTATGTAAGTGTTTTGCCTTTGGTTTGGTGTTTGTTCTTCCCCTTTCATGGTGGTTTAATCTTTAACTAATTTTTGTTCATTTTGTGACTCAGATATCAATTTGACATGTCAGTCGAGGAAGCTGCAGAACTGGCACGCAGAGCCATTTATCATGCAACTTTCCATGATGGAGCTAGTGGTGGAGTAGCCAGTGGTATGCCTTTCATTTTTGTTTTCTTTGTTGGTATTCCTTTCGTGCTATTGCATAATTATTCATTTGTGTGCCACAATGCAATGTTGGTTTTTCAACTTTACCTATTTTTCACACCTTCGTATTCTACGTCTGACGAGGCATGAAGTTGCTCTTTGGAAAGTCTTTCAACCCTGCCATCTGTGATCGATTCTATCTGCCTATATGGAAATTGCAAATAATTGGCTTTGTTTTATTGTCTCTGGTGCTACAAATTATTGGTTCTAAGATTGGGTTTACTTGGGTGGAAAATTAGGAGGATAGGAGGATGGGGATAGATTTACAATATTACACACAACTTCATTCATGTACATTCTTTTTTTGTCACTTTCATTCCCCTTGCCCTTCCTATCTTTCCATCAAAATAAACCCTCCCTGATTGAACAAAATGTTTTTCATTTTTCTGCTTTACTTGCTGTCCAATCATCACTCTGTACTTGGATCTCAGTTGTCGTCTTGTCGATACGATTTTGTTCAGTTTATCACGTTGGGCCTCGAGGATGGAAGAAGCTCTCTGGTGATGATGTTGGAGAGCTTCATTACAAATACTACCCCGTGATACAAACCACCCCTGTTGAGCAAGAAATGACTGATGCTTAGGCACCTTGATGTTCTCTCAATTCTCTCAGCCTGAAACATGTTTTGCGCAATAAAACTAAAGCCGATATCTATGTAAAATATTAAATCTTGTGTTCTTGTCATCATTTAGAAAATCCATATCAATTTCATGTCATATTGAGGCCTACGATATGTGTTCAATTCTGATGGAAGTAAAAAACGAACAGATAAAATTTCATCACTAGAGACAATTCTGAAAACCATCGAAATATATCATTCGGTGGATGTGTAGCTTTCAAGTATGTTTCTCGTACCGAAGTTGGTGCTGGTACCATCACCAGGTTTCCTTTACAACATTTGCAAGCATCTAACTGTCGTCCAACCCATTCGGTTACATCCAAACTGTACGTATGACAGATACAAATCTTATTAATTAATGAAATAGTTCACATAAACTGCTAATAATTGCAAATTAGAGGCTGTTCCGGTTCATCGCTGGAAAGTAACTTTATAGGATTATGCAAATACCCAGTAATACGGGATGCTTGTCTACTAATCCATGAACTTTATTGAACTTCCATCACTACACTTGGGTCCCAGCGATTAAAATCGGGCATTGGGTAGCTCATGATGCCAGTGAAATTTACAGGCAAATAGACCAAAAGTTAAAGAGTGTCAATAGAATTGGTAGGGCGAGTTGCTTCTTCTTCTTTTTCTGTTTAGAGTTTAGAGACAGATCTAGTAGTGGCACACTGGCTACATAGAAAAAGGAAAAGTGCCTTGGCTTTCATGAAGTGACAACCAAGTTATAGCGTACTCCCCCCGCTTTGCTTCCCTTCTACTCTCGTTCAAAAGACGCCTACGCTTCTCTCCCATTGATTCCGTGTCCCGCTCACAACTAACTAATGCCTCCTCTCGGTTAAATACTCCAAAGTCCAAACCCTGTTAAGACACACACTTCACTGCAAGCAGAAACAGCTAGCTGCAGCGTAGCAGACGCGATTGCTGCTGGCTTGATGAAGGGCAGCATCAGCAGCAGCAGCTCGTGCTTTTTTGCCTGCATTTGTTGCATAATTCACATGATTGAAATGGCCAGGAGATGCGCGTCGTTGTCGCCGGACGGGCTTATCCTGCTGGCTTTTAAGGCAGCGGTCTCCGACGACCCCTCGTCGGCGCTAGCCGGTTGGAGCGAGGACGATGACCACCCGTGCCTGTGGCTGGGCGTCTCCTGCGCCAATTTGACCGGTTTCGCCTACCCCCGCGTCGTCGGGGTCTCCATCTCCGGCAAGAACCTCTCCGGCTATGTACCGTCGGAATTCGGTAACCTCCTGTTCCTCCGCCGGCTCAACCTCCACGGAAACCGCCTCTCCGGGCCCCTTCCGCCCCAGCTGTTCAACGCCTCCTCGCTTCACTCCGTCTTTCTCTATGACAATCTCATTTCCGGGGAGTTCCCTGCCGCTGCGTGCAATCTTCCCCGTCTGCAAAATCTCGACTTATCCCGCAACGCCCTGTCCGGACCGCTCCCCCCGGATCTCCGTAACTGCCGCCAGCTCCAGCGCCTGCGTCTGGATGGGAACAGGCTTTCCGGCGTGATCCCCGCCGGGATCTGGGCGGAGATGGTCAGTCTCGTGCAGCTCGACCTGTCCTCCAATGAGTTCGAAGGGCCCATCCCGCCGGACATCGGCGAGCTCGACTCCCTCAGCGGTACGCTGAACCTCTCGCACAATCGGTTCTCCGGGCCGATCCCCACCTCGCTGGGGAACCTGCCGTCCACGGTGAACCTCGATCTGCAATATAATAACCTCTCCGGTGAGATCCCCGGGACGGGATCGCTGGCCAATCAGGGCCCGATGGCGTTCCTCAACAATCCAGGACTCTGCGGGTTCCCCCTCATGGTCCCCTGCGAGGCGCCGGCCGCACCGGAGGCGGAAGTGCCGGTACGGTCGCGGGGGGAGGAATTAGGCACCACGAGGGAGGAGGGTCGGAAAGGAATGCGGAAGGGGATGATCGTCCTCATATCGGCGGCGGATGCGGCCGGGGTAGCGCTGGTTGGGCTGGTGGTGGTGTGCGCGTACTGGAAGGCGAAGGACCAGGAGAAAGACACCGCGAAGCTAGGAGGGGGCGACGGCAGAGACGTCAGCAAGCGGCGGTGGTGCGGGTGGGTGTGGGCACCAGCGGGGAAGGATAAAGGCGGAGGCAGATCGTCAGTGGAGGAGGGGGACGAAGAAGAGGAGGTGAGCGGCAGCGGCGGCGTGGAGGGGGAACTGGTGGCGATGGACAAGGGGTTCAAGGTGGACTTGGAGGAGCTTCTTCGCGCGTCGGCATATGTTCTGGGAAAAGGAGGGAAGGGGATCGTCTACAAGGTGGTGGTGGGGGATGGCACGGCTGTGGCGGTGAGGCGGCTGGGCGAGGGCGGCGGCGGCGGAGGAAAGTATAAGGAGTTCGCAGCGGAGGTGAGGGCGATGGGGCGGGTGAGACACCCCAACGTCGTACGGCTGCGCGCCTTCTACTGGGCCCCCGACGAGAAGCTCCTCATCACCGACTTCATCGCCAACGGCAACCTCGCCGCCGCTATTCGAGGTCATCACATCTCTTTCAACCCTCGTAGAGAAAATGACACTTTGCACCTCGTATTTATCCAATAATTGCACAATACTACTTCAGAGTCTTAATCTGTTTCGTCTCCAGGGCGGTCGGGGCAGCCGAGCACGGTGGCATGGCCGGTGCGGCTCCGCATCGCGAAGGGCGCCGCCCGCGGCCTGGCCCACCTCCATGACTGCGCCCCCCGCAAGTTCGTCCACGGCGACCTCAAGCCTTCCAACATCCTCCTCGACGCCGACTACAACCCCTACATCGCCGACTTCGGCCTCCTCGTCCTCCTCTCCCTGACCACCTCCTCCTCCCACGTCCCTTCCTCGTCCTCCTCCTCCGCCACCGCCCTCATCGGCGGGGCGCTCCCCTTCACCTCGTCCTCCTTCTCCGGCTCTTCCAAATCCGGCCTCCTCGACCGCCCCAACCCCTACCGCGCCCCCGAGACCCGCGCATCCGCCGCCGCGGCGGCCCGCCCCTCGCAGAAGTCGGATGTGTACTCCTTCGGCGTGGTGCTGCTGGAGATTCTGACCGGGAAGCCGCCGGAGACGGCGCCGTCGACATCGGGGGAGCAACTGGCGCCGGCACTGGTGAAGTGGGTAAGGAGAGGGTTCGAAGAGGCGAGGCCACTGTCGGATTTGGTGGATCCGGTGTTGCTTCGGGACATGCACGCGAAGAAGGAAGTGGTGGCGGCGTTCCACGTGGCGCTGGCGTGCACGGAGATGGATCCGGACGCGAGGCCGAGGATGAAGACGGTGTCGGAGGAACTCGACCGGATCGGCCCAGGGAGGAAGTGACCACGCGGCAAGCCAGGAAAATTAATCGCATATTTAAGATCCTTTGCCAAATGGAAAAAATAAAATAATTCCAATTACACCAAAAAAATAATTCGCAATTATAAATAGATAAAAAAAACAGTTATTATCGGAGTTTTGAAGTGTCTTAGTAGAACATAAATCGATGGTTGAGTATTTGTACTATATATTTTTTGTGGTATTAGTTTATCTTTGAAGTAATTAATGTGTTGAAGAAGAAAAAGAGAGCTTCTCCTTAAGAATTTCCATGATATATAATGGTAGAAGGGCTTTGATCATGATTTATGTTTCAATCAATATACGAGTGATCTCTTCATGAAAACTTTGTTTACTTAAAGAAAGTTGGAGATTAATTCTTTGGTTAATTGGAAAAGCGAGTCCATGTTCAAAAATTGTACATGCTATCAAGGTCCATTGAACTTATTGAGTTTTCTAATGTGCATGAGTATCACGAATTTACTTGATGAACAAAATACGAGATCGGATTGGATATAAAAAGAAGAAGAGCTTATTAATATAAAGCACCAGCTCTTGACGTAAAGCACTAATAGGCACTATAAAGTGGCTAGCACTTTTGAACACAAGACTGAGAAAGGAGGGTTCCACTTTAGAAGACAAAAGGACTCGACTTTGGTTGCATCCCTGACCTAGAAGGAGAAGTGGATGAGTTATTCACATGGAAAGTGAGGGTGTCTAATGAGTCGTGGGTCCAAGTCGATCAAGTTATGATTGAGATAGGCGGTGTCGGGCATTCTTAGTAGCTTCACTTGAGTCTAGACATAACTCTTTAGCTTTGCCCGAGCCAGCCATCGAGCCTAGTCAACATAACACCTCCATGTAAGAGATACATCATGTTTATAAACCAGAACCATCTAACCGATTCAACACATGAGGCACATCAACCCTACAACTCTTGAGATTTGCATAATCGAAGCATACGATACTCGTATGCTTTTATCTGCTAGACTCTAGTTTCTTTAAACGACATTTCGATACAAGGTCCATAAATAATTAACACAACGATTTTTATTTCAAATTTTCAAGCTCTGAAAACTTCACAGAGGGTCTACACAGCTTAAAGGAAGCATGCATCCCTATGCAACTCAAGTTGATCAAAAGGCATATTATATACATGAGGACTTTCTATTTGTTGCAATTATGCATAGAAAAAAAAAAACAACGACAAAAAGACAAAAAACAAATGTGAGAAGAATAAGTGACTAATAATCAATTCTCCAAACCTCACGGAGCAACTGGTATCTGATAGAACTGAATTTGTCAGTTTCTTTGTTCCCAGATTTTGGACTAGGGGACTTGTCATTGATGATGGAGGATAGAGGTGAATCCAATTCGCCGAGCTCATCGTCGCTCTTGTGACATTTTCGGATGACAGACGATCCAATCCTCGTAAGTGAGTTGATTCTTATTTCTCCGATGAATCTCTCAATTGAGGTAGTTGATGGTGGAGAGTAAATTATAGGAGATGCATTGTTTGGAATGTTTCTTATCTCTTCCTGGCTGCTCTCAGCATATTCCTGATAATAATTGCAGATCAGGCATAGTATAACAGATTTCTAGGTAAAATATACAGATCTGAGTTAGGATGTTAATATACACGCATGCTTACATCTAGTGACTAGAAGTGCGAGAAGTGCTCGTAGAAACATTAATTGATATACAATTACAAAATACTTCAAAATGGACACTTGAAGTGTGACATTAAAGAGAAAGTATATATATTTTTCTTCATTAGTGCTAAACGATTGCGAATGAGAAAAATAATTGATGAATTTGACTTACTAACTAGTCCATCCCTGATAAATATCATATAAACACATTCAATGACAAACAAAAGATCAATGTAATTGCAGATCAGCATAAATGGAGAACTGAGGATGAGGAAGTTTTTCATTACTAACCTCGGATTCCAGTGCTTGAAGGACAGCATTTGGAACTGGATCTGGACAAAATTCATCTGGTAGGAATCTATTAAGAATATGGCTGATCACGTTTGGACTAAATGTTGAGCATGCCTTCAAAGATAAACAAGAAATAGGATCACATTTTCCAACAATAACATATATGGTCCCTTATAAATTAGAAATCCCTGCAGCTAAAAGGATGGTAATAAAGTATGGGCAAACCTCTTTTCGAATTGACTTTTCTAAAAGCATATCCTTTGGAAGCATTAGAAGATCGCTAAGTGCATTCAATGAATGGAAGGATTTAAACAATTTTGCAACTGATATCTCATCATCTTGACTGTTTCCATCAGCATGAGATTCATCCACATCCATACCAAACAAGTCTGTCAGCCATCTAGACCAATTTCCAACCTATCATGAAAGTGGAGATCAAAGGCTATATATCAAACGTGACTACATAAGAATGATGTATCTAAAGATATTTACATGTACTCTACATTGTCACCAATAACAAATGAGAAATACATAGAACAGAACAGTTTGAACACCCAATGATTTAATTATCTTAAATGCTTTTGCAGAACATTTATAAGGATGTATATTGTGTATCTACAGACGTGCACTAATATCACTTACGGCATTTTTAAGTTGAGCTCCAGAACCAAAGCTCAATGAACCTGTAGGGATAGGCAGAACCTTGGAATCACCAATGGGATCTGACAACGGATCTGTAGGGATGTCATCATCTGATTCACGTAAAATAGCATTGAACATAGCTACATCAAGTCTTGCCACACATTGTTCCATGACCTGGGAAGAAATGCATCTTAAAATTTCAATTTTATTAACTGCTATAACAGATGTTGCAAATTGTAGTCACAAAAGTTCTCATAACTATAGAAATATATATCTGATTACTGTAAGCAGAATTTTCATGGAAAGAAAAAAGAAACATGGCTTGCATTGACAGGAATAGATTGGGAAAACAGAAATATAATGAGGGTTCCAACAAGTGGTGGTCAGACTTCCACTTCTGGAGGGACAAACTAATCACGATGAATCTTATGTAGAAGTTTGATGAGGCAAGTGAAACTTTTATTTAACATTAAAAAAAAAATGTATGAGTTTCTAAGAACTTTTAGGACCAAAATTTTGGAGATGCAAACTAAATAATGTGTGAAAATTTAGGGGCAATTGTGCGTGTGTATATATATGTATATAAGGCCACTAAAATCAATCCATTTTGGCTGTGAAGATGATGTAAGACTCAAACATGTTTTCTGATATTTGTTAAAGTCAGTATACTTAAAAACCTTGATATATTTGTGAACTTCCTACAAAGGTTTGAATATAAATAATTAAATGGCGCATCTAGTTTATTTTTTTAAAAAAAACATTTTTTTCATATTATGATAGATGGCTACCAATTCCTTTGAGAAAGGTTGAGGATCTCTTATGCATCCCATGAAAACATGATGTTGTTGCTACTTCATTTGGTGGATGTTACCCAATTACTTGTAAATCAAAATTCATCATCGATGACACATGAAGATGTAGTACCTCATTTGAGGAGAAACTATATATTTATATACTATAAACAAATCCTGGTAGGCATACTTTTCCATCATATCTAGTGGACTAAATAATTGCTATCAACTCAGACTTAAGTTCAAGGTTTCAATTTGATGACTTCCTCAAAATAAGTTTTCAATTTAATGAGAATCATGGCATATTTAAAAGCCCAAGCAGAAAAACCCAACCAACCCAAAATGACAAAGCAACTTAGGTGGGGAGCTCTTGATATTTAAGCATGCTTAATAAAGTTCACTTAATAATGTGGGACTAATAGGTGGCATTTCATCCTTTCCTCACTTCCTTAATATCTTCAACATGTCTAGTTCAATATACCCCTTAAGACCCAACATTGCTAGGTGAGGGACCAACTTTGATATCATGTTAAAGCCCAATAGGAAGTCCAATCTAACCCAAAATATCAAGGCAGTTGGATGGCGAACCTTTTGGTATTTAAGCATACTTAAGTCTGATATAGTGATATAGGACTGAGAGGTGAAATTTCAGCATCTCTTCCTTGCTTTCTTTAACATGTCTACTTCTATTGAGCATGTTTACCGCATTATTATCTCACTGACACAAAAAAGATGGCATTGTTCAAAAGAATCCATGATAATATACACTACAATCTACACTCACTGACACAAACAAAGATGGCAGCAATAAGTAGAAGCTTACACTTACCATTCTAGATAACATAGGCAAGCATCCACACTCAAGTCCTTCATTCCTAAGAGGGCAAAGCAGTTTAGAGGTATCCTTGAAAGCTTTCTTCCAAATTTCTAGGGACACATTTGTTTGTTGTGGATAGCCCATGCTTGGCTTCTTATCAAAGCTTTTGCTCGAGAATGAACCTAACTGTTGTGCACTGCCTACACGGCCAGACTGCATACATGGAGTGAAAATCTGTAAAAGACACTGATGTCAGCCATCCAAGAATGCAAGTCTAATACTGGATAAATTACATGGTAAATCTCTGAAATTGATCATACAGAAATAAATAATTAACCTGCCACCACACATATTCAATTGTTCGAGAGAATATCCAGCTTTCAATCTTTTCCAGTGCTGAAATGAAGGTGGCTGGTTCATCCCAGTCTCCAAAACTTTCAGAAAAAGAAAACTTCTCGTTCTTATGAGAAACAGATTCCCATTTCAAAGGGGAATGTTTGCTCCTAGGTAACTTTACAGATCCATTATATTGGAGCCGAGTACTAGCAGATTGCTTAGTGCCTGGGTATTTGATTGTTTCTGTCACTATGGCTCTTAGAACAATAGTGTTTGATAACCAAAAAGTCAACCTGTTCAAAGTAGAAATCAAAATTTTACTATTAAATGTAGTGAAGCATTAATTAAAATATAGTGAACTTGCAAATTCCAATATCGAAGTTATGTAGTTTATCCATCAGGTTACTATTGAGATAGGAACTAGCAATTGCAAGAGAAAAGTTTAGATAGGAGTTACGGATGGTAATTAGACGGTCTTCATATTCTAAACTTTTTCTGCTAACAATAGTTGAATCTGTTAAAGAAAAAGGAATATCCTACATACCTTGCCACATCATTTCCACATGCTTTTGCAACCAAAGCTAGTCCTGATGCAATACTCCTAGCAGCACTTGTCATCCTTTCGGTTGGCCATTGTCTTGAAGCATGACTATACATCCTTGAAAGCCTTCTAGCAGGAGTGTGGACCTTATGAGCCGAAATTCCATGCTCAGCCAAAGAAGAGTAAAGGGCTATCTCTATAGCAGCAGCTTCTCTCAGCTCTGCTTCAAGTAACTTGACTCTGAGTTCCAATTCACGGACTTTGTCATTGGAAAGGCTCCTTCCATTTCTTTTAGGAAATTGTTTCACTTTACTTGAACCTGAGCTTGTACTTCCATTGTCCTCCCTTCCATCATCGGTGCCAGAATTTGTGCCAGCATTAGATGCATCTTCTTGGATATCAACTTCTTTAACATATTCCTTATCCTGTTCGTTAGCACCATATGTTATGCTTCCCATTGAGTGTGGGGGTGATCTTACAGAAAGGTTCATGGTCCTCAGCCTTTCAGTACTAAAAGAGCTACTGTGTCTCTCACGTAGAGATCTCCAGCTAGATAAGGTTGCATGAGTTGATAAAGTACCCTTACTTTGCTTAGTTTCTCTCTGCTGAATGATAGAAATATGTTCTACACTTGCAGTTGTACCAATAAAACTTTCAAGGGCATCATTCAAAGTTTGACTAATAGTAAGATGATCCTCATCCACTTCTGCACCAAATACTAATCCCATCTGCTTTTCCTTGGAAATATTGTCTGCAGCATGCTCATTTATGCTTTCCTCTGAATCATTTATACTTTCTTCTGATTTTCCATTCTGCTTTATATTTAAATCTGATTCAGATATGTTAGAAACTTTTGTCTGGAGTGTGAAATCAGAAGATTCAACTATTTCTGTCATCAGATCATTATCTTCCACACATACCTGGACTTCTACAACATTTTCTCTGCTAGTGCAACCTATTGATATTTCTTCAACTTCCTGACTCAGAGAATTTCTATCTGTAGCATCTTTTGTGCTGCTAGAGCCAATCACTTCCTCTGGAATTTTCTGGGTTGAAGACGAAGATGAAACTGTGCCTATGATATTTGATTCCAGGATGAGCGACAAACTAGTCTCTGACTCACCATGGGTCTCATTCATATTTTCTTGGCCCTTAGTAATGCTTAAAGAGCCTACTGACACAAACTCAGGTAAAGTGTTGCTTTGATGAAGTGCAGCATCCTTTAGATGGGATTCTTTTAATTCTGACCCCAGTTTTGTGGCTACAGATGGCAAACATAATTTGGATTCAGAATCACTCACCACTCCATTTGGATTCATTACCTCAGGTACATTCTGCAAAACCTAGAAGTCATTGCTGATCGCTACCTCAAAAATCAAATTGCATATCCAAAATGAACAATTTACTAATATATAAATGTTTAGATTAACCATCAATATTACTGACCCAGTTATTTACCTTCAACAAATTGTAAATATAAAATTGATGGCAGGCTATAACTGAATAATTTACTGATACATAAATTGTTTAAATTAACCATCAATATCCAATATGGCAGGCTATAACCGAAATATTTTTTTTATGTTTGTACTTTGTATATAAATTTGATACAAAGTGTAGATTTCACTATATTTTTATAGCAAGCACCATATTTAGATATTAACCTAAAAAATAAGAAGAGGAAAATAGACAAGATTACACACAATCCAAAAGTTGTGGATAATTTGATAACTTTGATCTTTTCGTGTAATGATATTTAATAACTACCTTGTTCTCTTCTGGGCCACTATGAAGCAATGTATCTGCTTTGACCTTTTGAGCAGATGAGTGATCAAGAGATGAAAGGGAAGAGACGTCATCATCAGTGAAGGATGCGATTTCATTTTCCTCAACATACTCCTCATTCATCAACTCTGATACTGATTCTTTCACATCTTTATCCACTGGTACCTCCTTTGAGAGACTCTCTCCAGAAGTAGAACCCATGCCTGCATCGCCCATGGGTTGGATTTTAACATACAACACTGGCTGCATTATATTTCTGAAGCTTCTCTTGCTGGTCACTGGGATGTTAGCAGACACAGCTTCTTTTACTATGCCATATTCTGCCAAGTTGATTACTGCACTGCCCAAATGCTGCCCCTTAAACTTATCCCTCTTGGGTTCATACAAGTTGAACTCGAGTGCATTCTTCTGAAATGCACCTTTTTCATTGCCTTTGCTTGAACCTTCTTTTAATAATGTGACTTGAAGCTTGAAGGACTCATTAAATTCAAGCTTCCCTTCTGCTGCACCTGATCCGAGGTTAGGGATGACAATGCACGTGGACCCAGACTGACGGTCCCCATTCTCCCAATGCAGGACCACGGTGTGCAGCGATTTCAGGGACTGGGATGGTGGCCATGGCTTTATTTCATGGATGTGGATTATGTACTCCACATGAACTGAAGCGCACTTCTTCTGCTTTGATCGCAGACCAAGAACCATGGCTCCAAGATTGGATTTCAAGGTGGGATACTATATCTCGGTAATGCCACGGACGTAGATCAGAGAGATTCTGAAATTTCAGTCTTGATAGCAGAAGTAAAATTCCATTAGAAAAGGGGAAAAAATTCAAGCAGGATTCTTGTCACAATTACAGGGGGAAAAAAGGAAAAGAAATACTAATCCCTATCTAGTGGATCCAATGAATTGTTCTAGAAACAGACAACTAAGCTCTAACAAAAAACTAAAAAATGAATTTTGTTCTACTCTGGTATGAAGAAACTCTACATAGATCGCATAAACACGAAACAACAAGAGCGGCACAATGTGTCAAATTTTACCCAATCAAAGGGAAGATTTTAAAACTATTCTACATCAAAATAGTCGTAATTAACCCAAAGAAGAAGGAAAGAACTCCAGCTTACTGCTTACTCATTTAACTACAACGTATAGGCTGCTTAATTAATAGACGAGATTGACTTCCGAGGAAAACCCCGAGAATCAACAAAATATAACCAAATCCCTGGTCCAAGCAAACCGAAAATAAAACCACAAGAAATCCACGAATCTGAAATCTCAAAGAAACCCCAAAATGTCACCAACATCTCAGAGACGAGAGCTCGCATAGAAACGGTATCGGCAAGCAAGCAACTCAACCACCTTGTTGCTACAACAAAAGGCCCAATGAGAAATCCAACAAAGGTCAAAAATTTCAGCAACCCAAGCTAAAAAAAAACCGTCTATACGAGAGAGAAAACGCGAGGAATTATCACCTAGCTGCACCATCCGGGACCTGGGCCGTGTAACCGACCTCCGGATGGCCCCGCCTCTCCACATTCCTTCCGATTCCTCCGCTTCCGGCGGCGGTCAGACGAAGACGGGGGTGAGTAGAGGCCGCCCACAGGCCACAAGTGGTTAAAGAAAGGCACCAGAAGAATTAGTATTCATTTTAAGGTTTAAAAATAGTAGAATTTTAATAAAAGCAGCAGCCGTCGCCGTCGAATAATTTTAGGGGATTTTTTTTATTTTGCCTCTTAAAATTTATCCCCTTTTTCAAAAATATCCCCAAGTTTTTAAAAATAATAAAATTGCTTATTACTTTGTTTGTGAAATGGATTTTTTTAATATTTTCTGATAAATTTAAATTCTCGTTCCTCAGTCCTATTTATTGGATTTATATCCTTTCTCGTATAATAATTTTAATGGTCAATTTATCTCTTTATAAATAATTATAATATCAATCGTATGATACATTTGATGAGAACATCATAATCCCGGGATGATATTGAGTTAATTTTGATAAATATTAGAGTAATTTTCATTAATGTTGGAATAATTTTGATTAGAGTAATTTTAATTAGAGATTTGATAGGCTAATTAGATTAGTCTTCGTGATTTATCTTTTTCGTGTTGATTTTAGAACGAGCTGACGAGGGTATTGGAGATGAATGTTTCACCTTTTGCCAACTTGAAGTAATTTTAATTAATATTTAAGTAAGTGTCATCGACATTAGAGCTAACTTATCAATGTTAAATTAATTTTGACAAAAATTAAAAAATATTTTTGGAAGAAAAATTAAGATGAAACGTGCTTTTCATCATTTTTAACACGTAACACATTTTTTATGATAATGAAATAAAAGACGTCAGATAATGACAAAAGTTGGTAACCGTTTTGTACGTACGTGCCGACTCCGGTATAAACGAATAAAGGGGTACCGTCCGATGGAGATCCGACGTCCTTTATTGGCCCTTGATTACTCATCAGGGCGGGTCGGAGTCGAGTGGCCTATGAGGGAGGGCCCACTCGGTGGTTGGGCTTTCCCGCGGCAGGACCGAGACAGTTACGCACGCGTCGTTTTACCCGCCTGAGATAGGCGGCTCCTCGTGGGCCCAACGCTTAGATTAGACGACGCTTTTATAGGTTCTGCTGGGACCCACCCTGATCCGGAAGTGACGAGCGGGTTGTTGGAGAGTGAAATGCGGATCTAATAGAAGTCAACGAGGCGGATGTGCTGTCCCATCGTGGTTGGTGTGTCCTCAATTCTCGTTACAACTTACAAAATTACAAATCTTAGCAAAAATAAAAAGATTTGTTTTTTAAAATTTTTTTTTTAAAAATTGCCAACGTAAAAAAAAAAATAGAAGTCATTCTTTCTTCTACCTTTTATTTATAATTCAACCAAATTTGAATAAATTGCATCTTGAATAATTAAAAGTGAGATTTCTACTATCTGCTAAAAATAATTATTTTTTTTAAAAAAAAATTGAATGTGTATAAATTATATTTTAAATTCACTTTATAGATAAATTTTAAAAAATATAATTTCAAATCTCGATGTCTCGTGTCAATTATATTCTTGGGCCATTAATTTAATTAAACTTGATTAATTTCACTAGCCACAATGGTCCAAAATCAGTTGAGACCTCAACAACTCATGTCCTACAAGTTATATATATATAGCCTTTTGCCTAATGTTTAAGCAAAAGATGGAGCCCTGGGCTTAGCTGGAACGATAAAATATTTTTGTAGTTAATTAAATATTTATGAATCAATTTTGAATTATGATATACTATAAAATTATTTTTCTTTGATGGGAAAAAATGTTAGTTTAGAAATAATAAATTATTTATATTTTTAAATTTATTTTGATGATCTATAATTTTTTTTTATTGAATCGATTATTATTAAAAAAATGAATTCAAGGATGAAATACATTTTTAAAAAAGTTTTAGAAAATACTTGAAAACTATGGATACAAGGATGAAATAAAAAATTTAAAAAATCTTAGAAAACACTTGAAAACTATAAAATGGACCAGTCACTTAATTTCTAAAATAAAATAAAAATAAAAATGAAATATCTTAAAGACAAATAAAAAACTTGAAAACTTAAAAATAAGTATCAAATTAAAGTTAAAAAATCAAAGAACAAATTAGTAAAATGAAATATTTTCGGGACACAAGGTGCTTGTGTAATATGTTGAAAGGAATTTATATATATTTTTTTAAAAAAAACAGAGGATATTAATGCATGCCAATAAAATAATTTTTAAGAATGAATTAAAAAAATTATAAGAAAACAATTATAAATTTTAAAAATCAAATCCCCATGAAATAGTAAAATAAAATTTTAAAATAAATATAAAAATTATAAGAATATAAAGACAAAATGAATAACTTTGGTCAGAGATATAATTTTATATAGATATTTCACTATAGCTATTAAAACCATCAATTTATCTCCCAACACTTTACAAACATCAGTTTTACCCCTTAATTATTAACATATAATACATTTTCACAACAATATTAGTAAAACTACTGATGTGTAAGAGATAAAATGGTAAAAGTTTATCAAAAATATAAAGTGCATTTTCATAATCTTAAAACTCAGGAGGAATCATATTTAAATGATTTCCACATAACCATGAGCCAAACGTTCGAATCTTTTGTGACTTGCAAAAGAATACGTTGACTAAACCACGTCCAAAATTGATCAGAGTCGTGTGACAAGCATTCTGATCGCTTCTCAAAACAAAAGAAACCGACCAAAAAATAGTCAGAAGGTTGATCTAACACATACAAGATCCTATATTTGAGCCAAGAATGATCACTTACACAGCCTGAACATCAAAAAGGAAATCTCATCTGCAATCAGAACCGAGAAAAGTTATAGATGCAGTTTAGTTCTCCACATGCACCCAACAACCTTTTTGGGAGCAGGATCATTTGGACCCTTGTCTCGCTGGCCGGATGTGAAATAAAGCCAGCCATTCCAGTAGCCGACCAAGGTGGTCTTGATGCGGAAAGGCATCCTTCCCAACACTGACCATTCCTGCATATTTAAGAGAAAAACTTGATGATCAGAAATGCTTAATCCCAACAAATACAAGTTACTAATGCACCATGCTTGCCTACAAACTAAGTGTTGAAATGAATCAACTTTTCTGGATTTCCAAATTTACAAACATTTTCATATTTTAATCAAGTTCCTCTATATATTCTTCCTTTAGATTTCTCTCTTTTTAATTTTTAATCCTCGACTTCTCAAACTGGTACGACTGGTACTTCCTCTCTCGAACCAGATCCAGTCAAGATGGATGGATGACTTTGCCCACCCTACTCATTATAGGAAGATTAGCTCTGGGTCTGGACACAATGAGTGAAGAGTCGAGAACCTTGAGGCATATATATATGCGAGCATGCATGAGGCATGTTGATTCAACTTAGATAAAGATTGCCCGAGTTTAAGAAAACAAATCATCCTGATCTTAGTGGTTATAGGATGCTTCATGTGTTAAAGAGTGTTACTTCTAGGATGCACACTTCCCAGGTTAGTGTGAGAAGAGACAAGTCATTCAAAGATGAATCTAAAACCAATATAATGAATTTTTGTCAGAAAGAGCAACATCAGTCCAAAGATGAATTTAAATACCAATTGAATATAGATCCAACAACATAAAGAGAGAGCGGAATAAATATCAGGTGGCATACGAAGTGGTTGGTAAAATCAAGTCTTACTAGAATCTCAGGGTTCAGGTTAGTACTAGATGGATCAATAATTAATAGAAAAGTGTATCAAGTTGTCCAACATACTCTCTTGCATTCTTTTCAAAGAAGGATTTCTTCCCATGCAATGAATGCAGAAATTAAATAAAAATGATAACGAGACTAGAGAGTCAGCATTCATCAAATAGATAGCACTAACTAAAAAAAAGGAAAACAATATTGGCAAAGATACTATGATGCTTCAAAAAATTAATTTCTATGTAAAGGAAAAGCATATCTACCAATTTATCCAAATTGAACCGAAACACTTCTCCAACTAGCACCATCTTTTTGGTTATAGGATGCTTTTCTGTTGTGCCTCCAACAATTATAATTGAATTGTTAACGTTAACCCATGCAAATTCTATATGAGAATCTGGTTTTGGCATGGGTGGAAGTTCCTTCCATTTCATATCATTATCAAGCATGTAGACATCGCTGTACACAACCTGGATAAACAGGAATGAAATTTGAGGACTATGGAAATGTGAATGCTAAACTACATGAGAGTTAAGAAAGAAGCCACTATGAAGTAAATATAAAACACCATAATATAAGTGTTGCAATGTGAATATCATGTCAAGAAATTCAAGGCCAGCATTTAGGTATGATTTTGAACAGTCCATTAAAACTTATAAAATTAAAGAACCAAGAATCAGATTACATGATTCTACAATCTTTAATACTTTGATACATTGACACTCTAAATGGGCACTCTACATTTCTATTGATTGCGTAAAATTTATTCAGAAATATCCATAAACCGTGCCACACTTGGATCCACACTCATGTTGGATCTCCTATTGAAACAAACTAACAGTTTATGATGAATTTTTTGAGAAATTGACATAAGAATGATATCTAACCTCACTTCTTCGGACACATTTGAAAATTGGTGATCCAGGTTTGGCCATAAAATCACCCTCTTGACCACCAATGACAATAAGCTGATCATTGGCAACAACACAAGCCCTGGTAGAAAAAAAAGGTTAGGTTAGATGGAGGTTTGTTTCACTGTATTGATAATAACGTAACTGCAGAACAGAATTTCTAAACAATGTCTTAAAGTTTGACTTGATCTGAGATTCTTGGAAAGCACAAGTCTCAGGCATATATTTGAGAATAATGGTTAATGATGTGACAAATGAGATTTTTTTTTTTTTGAAAAGGTAACTCTACCTGCATGGAGTATGGTCATGTTACTACAAGAACTAGTTGTTACTGTCATAAGGAGAAACAAACCATATTCAATCACCTGATAATTGGATCGCTACAGAATGTAGTTGAATATGATTCATGTGATCCGCATTTTCAAGTTAAAGAAATAGTTCGATTTGAACAATATAAACAACTAAAATACAAAGTGAACCTTGAAAAACACATGGAAAACAGCTCCTCGTGCTTCTATCTTGCACAATATGTATCTGATATACTATATACAAAAGGATGGTCTTATAGAGGAGCATTTTGTCTGACATGATAGATCAATTTCATTTCTAATTTATTAGTTCTCTTCTGCGAGAGTTTCTTCCAAATGTTTGGACCATGAAGAAACAGCAGTGTTTAGGGTTAAAAAGCATGGTTCTCCTTTCTAATGTTTACAAGTTACATTATCCTTGCAGTGTTTATTGGCAATGCTTACAAGTTATGTTACTCCTTGCAATGTTGATCTTATAAACTAACAGATGCATAAATCTTCCTCTCAGCTAAAACATCACTAAATCCCAAATTAGTAGAATAAAGATACGAATCTGATTGTAACATGTGAACATATCAGTAAAGGATGAATTGCTTATGTAGAAAATAAAAGGCACATGAAAATAAAGATATTGTTTGGCTATACCAGGAGTCCAGGATGGTGCTCACAACCTTGAAAGTCAAGTGGAACTTCTAAAGTACAAATTCCACTAGAGTGACAAAACAGGATATGTATATAGGAGAAAGCTAAATTTTTAAAACAAATTTAGGTACTAACTTTAGATAAATGGCCCACAAACCTGTGGGGACCACCACGAGGTAAAGGGATTTCACTCCGCCATTCTTTCTCCAAGGCCCTCCCATCTTTCACAACAAGACTCCAGTGTTCTAATCCAGGTTCATGACGATCCTCCTTGCTTCCCCCCATGACATGGAGTCTGCCTCTCCAGAGTTGGGTAGCTGGAGCATACCTACAGATGCTTCTGTTAAAGCTTTTCCCATAATAAGGCACATAAAACCATGTTTTGAACAGAAGAAAACACCATCAAAGGTGGTGTGATTATGGTCCATCCTGAAATGATATTAATTCATGGGACTTAGAAGTATTTTTTATGTTAACCAATACTGAAAAAAATTGAACATTTTAAGAGGAAATATGAAAAACATCTCAAGATTTTAGCTGAATGCATGAAGATCTATGGGATATTATAATATTAGGAAAACTTTAACAACTTTTGAAAAATAAAAATTGTAGAGACTTAGAAAAGGACTCATCAGTCATCACAACCTGAATTCCAAATGCTCATGCAATTTATATAAATATTTAGCTCTTTGAAACTACTTCTAAAGGACTCACCTAGGTACCGGCAAGGGTGGCAAATCATGCCATTCTTTCTTCTCTGTATCCAGCACAAAATTACGAGCAGTAGCACCTCTACATTGAGGACCATATTGTCCAGTCACAATATAGATGTATCTCCCATCCGTTGCCATTCCTAGATGAGAATGAGCCATTTCTTTGGGCATGCCAAATCTTCCTCCCCATGTATTATCAGTAAAATTATATA
Organism: Hedychium gardnerianum; assembly: GCA_038050645.1. Lineage (NCBI taxonomy): Eukaryota > Viridiplantae > Streptophyta > Magnoliopsida > Zingiberales > Zingiberaceae > Hedychium > Hedychium gardnerianum. The sequence continues at coordinate 917,197 of JBBUKS010000095.1, read as the reverse complement.
TATCTACATGAGAATGGACCTGCAATAAATTGCTAGTATGAATGCTCTTCCAAAAAATGTAGAAAAGAGAAGTTATACATTTGAGAGCACAAACAATTGTTACAAATTAATTGCTGCCAGACTTTAAATCATTTAGTTTGGTTTTGCCTTTTTTTCTTGTTGCAACAACCCAAATAGTTGGATATACAATTTATTAGAATATTATTAATGATATATAGCCTTGCAACGAGTTCAATGTAAAAATATATCTGTGTAGTCATCCTCAAATAGTTAGTGGCTTGCTGTTGTTGTTGTTATTTACAAGGAACAATTCATAAATTAAGTTGTATGCCCTTCACTGACAAGCAAGTTAACCAATATTACACTTTGAGAAAACAAACTAGTAGGATTTCTCATGTGCCTAGTAATTTAAAGAGTGAAGTTCCATAGAATACAAACCAACAACCAGCCTAGGAAATAACTGCACAAAGTAGAAGTATAAAACAACTGCTTCTCTATGACATCAATTCATGTAATCAGGTCATCGAACAGAAATTGAAGTCCTGAACCATGTGATTAAGGAACAAATCTTGAAATGTAATCCCAGGCTCCATCACATGAAAATTTATTGGACCAATATTAAATCTATAATCTTGGGTTACACGAAACACAACAATCAATGTACTTTATTTGTGAGTTGCAATTTAAAGTCTATTTCAACTCTTAGACAAATGTCAGATAAGCAAGTAAAGTAAGGAATTATGCTCCCCTTTCTATTGAAATCCAACAAATGATTTTAGTTATTACTTATTACTTCTATGAAAATGGTTAATTCTCTGAAACAGTATTCTTATGAGTCAAGTAATAATGAACTGCTTAAGAAAAATTCACAAAATAAAAATTCCTTTAAACTAATCTAGTCCTATGGAATTTCATTATTTAGATTGTAAGGTCCATCAAGAAAATTCAACACATAAATTGTCATCAAAGTGAAAAAAAAAACCTAAATATTCAAAGTTACAAACTTCAATATACAAATTGCTCTGCCTGTGATTGCAAGCACAAAATTGCAGGGCAAAAAATCCAAACCAAACAAAAGATAAAAGCAACTGAATGATGTCCCTACCTAATTGCAGGTTAGATTGAGGATTCTGAAAGAGGAGGTACATGTAACCTCCCTAGTTTGGAAAGCTATATCGAGAAGTGGGAATCCCCACCCCATATTTCCTTTGAGAATCATTGTAGTAGCATTTAGTAAGATACGACATTACTTGATTGGTGTTACCCACCAATCATCTGGTGTCAGGAGTCAACCATTTAAAGATCCTTGTGAACAAAGCTGGTTTACCAAATACTGCTTGAATAGTATTACATTATACTCGTATCATAAAAGGACGTGAAAGGACAGACATTGGCAGATTTCTTAGGAGCGCATCTTCTACTAGAACACTTCAAATTGCATGAAGAATTGCCTGACAAAGCAGTATAATGCACTGAAGTCCTATCAGGACCCATATAAAAAAAGCTTGGGTGATGTATTTTTGACTAAGCCTCAAGAACAAATGAGAAAGGACATCCAACATGTGAATGGGGGTCAGAATCGTCATTATTACTCCTGAAGGTAGCATGATCCCTTATTCAATAACTCATAATACACGGGTTTGATCATGGCAATGGAAGTAGCTTGTGACATTGAAGTTCACATAGCACTTTTTTTTAAAACAAAAATCAATCTGGTTTATTTTGTATCCTTTAATGGATGAGAAAATAAGTCCTACAGGATCAACAAACCTATGGGAATCAAAATGAAATAAAGAATAAAGAAAAAAAAACATAATTTTTAAAAAGAGTAGAACTAGTCAGTGTCATTGAAACCAGTCAAAGAGATCATTTATTTTCCAGATAGGGTGTTCATATATATCTTTTGCCATATGATATTTTAAAACTTAGAATTCAACTAGGTGTAAGAGACTAAATATATAGAAACATGTAAAAATAAATGTTGATATCGAAGTCCATTATAAAACAGAACATGAGGGCATGTAAAGTGTAAGATATATAAGATTCTCACGTAGTCGATTGTACCATATCCAGCAAAGACATATAAAAGATTTTTAATTTGCATAGCTGAACCATCTAGACGTGGAACAGGTGCCTCTGCCATCTCTTCCCATGCTAACTGTGGTGCTGGTAAGTCAGCAAAAGTTGCGTTCAACGTTTTTGAATCTAATACTCTTTTATCCTTTTCCTTATCCTGCAAAAGGAAGATTCATTAGTGGAAACCTTGAGTCGTTAACCAATATGCCTTGATCATTATGTAGCAATAGGCTGCTGTAGGTTGATGTCTGATAAATGATTTTTTCACTCACTTCCTGCATAAACTTCTACCCTAAATGGAATAGAAAATTGACAAAGACCACTCCTACACTCCTACTAACAACCAATAAGCCCGTGTCTTACGCTATTCAAATTCAAATGAATATATAGTCAAAGTATGCCACGGTTCTCTTTCTTTCTCACGCTCTCTTTTGATCATCTAGCGTGAGGAGGCATTAATCATCAGATACGCTACGCATTTCCAACATACAAAGCAGCAAAATCAGTTGCCAAACAGATAAAGGATGACGCATAAAAGAAAACGCATCAAAAACCTAACGTCGACACATCAGAAACTAAAAGCACAGACTCACCGCCGACTCGGAAGCCAGATCGCCCGCACCGGAAAGTCTCTCAAGAGGTCGATCGAGGTTTCTGGACCAAACGAGCGAAGAAGATGCAGAATTTGAGTAAGCCCAGAGGGCATCCGCGACGAGGGCGACTCCTAGAAGGGCGACGCAGGAGAGAACCAAGAAGAACCTCCCCGACTTGTTGGATCTCGCCATTAAGATCCCCGAGGAGCGAGGATGAAGCCCAAGTAGGGGTCTAATAGAAAGTATTTATATTACCAGAAAATATTTTAAGAATATAAGATATTAAAAAATATATATAATAATAATAATAATTATTATTATTATTAAATTAAAAATAAATGAAAAGTATGCGGTCTATTTGAAATTATTTTTAAGATAATAATATAATAGTTAGGATCTTTAATAAATAATTAAAAGATATAAAATTTAAATTTCAACTGTGATTATTATAAAAAAAATTTAATAAAAATTAATTTAAAAATTACTAAGTTTTTATTAATATTTTTGATTTATATCAATAATTTTTTTTTTATAAGATTAAATTACGTTATCGATTTGATTAATATTTTTGTTAGTCGATCGAATGAGCAAGCTTTTGTAAACCTAAAAAAATGTTGGCGGCTTTGAGATCGAGAACTCTCGCCTCGCGCTCTGGTCATCCCCTTCTCCATCATCATGGACCATGGAGGCTTCTAGAGTTCCTTCGTCCCGTGTCTTCGTCGGCGTCTGCGTCCTACGCCCGCAAGCCGAGCTTATTGGAGCTGGAGGAGGTCGAGAAGATCCTTGGCGAGGTGAAGGCGGACGATGTGAGGGTAATCCCCGTAAAGAACCAGTGCGATTGGACGGACTTCATGGTCGTCGCCACCGGCCGGTCCACCTGGCATGTTCGGAACATTGCCCAAGCCCTAATTCACAAGGCGGGTTTGGTCTTTCTCTCGCTTATTTTTTGTTCTTGCATAGTTACTTACATTTGCTGATATAGAGTGCAGGCTATCGTATTTTGAAATTGATCATTGACTGTTGGAATGAGTTTGAAGAAAAAGTTTCAAAGGCCCTCATTTAAATATCTCCACAATGGTATGATATTGTCCACTTGGGACCTAGGCCCTCATGGTTTTGCTCTTAGGGTCAATCCAAAAGGCCTCGTACCAATGGAGATATCTTTCCTTATAAGTCCATGATCTTTCCCATGTGTTTTTAATGTGGGACTTTGTTTGCAATCTTGCAACCCCAATAATCCCCCCTCAAACGAAGGAACACATGACCCGCCGTCCGATCCTCGACCCACTCGGTCTTTCTGTCACTCTAGGACTTTCTTGTCTAGCCGCAACTAGGACTTTCTGCCTGGTGTTTGGTCCTCTTAATCCGGACACGAGAGACTCACTTCCTTTGTTCGAGGTTAATATTCTACTCACATGGCTCGATTAGATCATAGCTCTTATGCACAGTCGGCGGTTAGACCTTCTGCAAGTTCGGGCTTTGATACCAATTGTAGGATCGAAGAAATTTAGATATCTCCACAATGGTATGATATTGTCCACTTTGGGCCTAAGCCCTCATGGTTTTGCTTTTGGGCTCTACCCAAAAGGTCTCATACCAATGAAGATGTCTTTCCTTTATAAGCCCATGATCTTTCCTATGTGTTTTCAATATGGGACTTTGTTTGCAACCTTGCAACCCCAACAATGTCTTCTCACCACGATAAATATGCAACCCCATTCCCCTCTGACAGTTTTCCGAAAACTTTTCATGCATGTCCAATCCAGTAGGGTTTTAGCTGCGTTAACCTGGGCAATTTGGGTGCACTATAGAAGCTTCCCTAGCGGACATTTTCTTGGCCACTTATTATCATCCTTGTTTTCTCAAATGCCTGTAAAATGAGATGCATAGTCCAAAGATAAAGTTTGTTCGATTTCACAGAAAGTTATGAAGAAGATTGCTAGACCTTATAGAAAAACCTGGGTGAAAAAGCTTATTCATTTTTATAAACAACTTAGAAGAGGAGTTCATTCAACACTAGACACCTTAGATAAAACTCATTTGGCCTTTCTTTGTGGTCCCAGAAGAGATAACTTGAATTTGTTGCTTCAAGTTAGTAGCCAAATAACTGTACATCGACATGATCCTGCATGCCCTTCCTTCGTAGCAAAAAGGCTCCATCAAGTTGAATCATTAGAAGTTGACCAAATTAGATTAGTGCTCCGTTTCCTAAATGATTCAGAATGGCACATAAGCAATCAAATGAGCAGGTCAAGCATTAGAGTAAATCCATTGCTTATGTAGCCATAAGTGGACTTTTTGATCCTTATGTGGGCATAAGTGAACTTTGTGATTCTGATGAGGCTATAAGTGGACTTTGTGATTCTCATGGGCCATAGGTGGACTTCATCCTTCACTGCATTAGTTTATGTGATTGGCTGAGCAGCTTAGGCAAAGACCTTTTAAAATAATCATTTCCAGTTTTAGTGTAGTTGATTTGCCAATGAAGATGTAATTGTTCTCCTTTCTCTTTCACTGATGTCTCCTTTGGTGTATATTGTGTTGGATCATTCATAAAGCTTTACATCAAATTTGAAGCAAACACAATTTCACAATGCAAATCGAGTACCATATATTCCTTTGAGAAATGCTTATATCCGGCATGAACATTTTGTAATTCTGAAACCTAAAGGAGACTGGTTGTTGATAGATATTTAAAATATAATTATCTTCTATTCATGTGATGTTTGCTATATCTTCTAACAAGTAAATAAAGTTAACAAAGTTGAACATTAGAAATGTTTATTTCCATCGAATTGTTGATATGATATTAAACTTTCTCCTTTTGCTGACAAATTTATCTTTTCTGCATCATACTTTCTACAGGTAAAACAAAAGCAAAAGAATGCTGAACGATTAATGCTTCCAAGTGTAGAAGGACATGGAGGAGGAAAATGGATTGTGATTGATTCTGGTAAGCTGTACTCATTAGTTTAATCTACATTTCACTTCCTTAGTTATCCTTATCTTAATTTTTGTCACTTAAATCAAGTGTAGAAGATTATCCATTATATTAGGCTTATGACAACATAAACTAAGTCTCTAGACCCATCTGTTTTAGCGTATTACTTTGCATAATTTCTTACTGTCCAGGTAGCATTATAATTCACGCCCTCGAGGAGAAGGCCAGAACTTACTACAATATTGAGCATCTTTGGACCACTGAGATGATTCCAGGAGGACCAAATCAGGTGATGTTGTATCTCTTTATCATACTTATTACTAAGTGCACCTCAGTTTCTTTCAGAAATTTCTAGTATTTTAGTGTTTTTCTTTTTTTTCATGTCTCGAAAGGATTTTTTTGTGAATGTCGTTCTATTTTTTGAATGAGATAAGCTTAGAGATTAGTTGCTTATGCTTTTATAGAAGTATAGGAGTAATTTGTTAGAATCATAGTGAACAAGCAAGTTTTATAATGTTATGTCACAGGATTATTTGCTTGGCTGGATAGTTGTAAGTTAATTATGAAAGCAAATGACAAACATAGAACATGGTAAACATAGTAAGCAAATTTTATAATGTTATGTCACTAGACTATTTGCTCGGCTGGATAATGGAAGGCAGATTTGCCAGCGTGCGCCGCTAGGTTTTTCCCACAAGGCGCTTTACACATTGTTTTGGACCCAAGGGCACCCTTTCTTTCACCTCCTTTTTTTTTCTTCCCTAATTACCCCCATTAAATAGTGTATTGAGTTAAATTTTGGACAAGTGTGACATGGTAAAAAATAGTATCATATACAAGAACATCGAAATAGTTTGTTAGAATTTGCAAATTCAGTCGTAAAAGGTCATCACTTTTACACTATCAGGTACATGATTGGTAGGGAAACCTTGGATTTGCCCTATGGCAGGAAGATGGCCCATGGGCATCATGTACATAGATTAGGTCTCGTAAATACAGGCATGATACAGAGCATGCGTCACTGGTTTTGGTCTTAAGTTTGTTGTCAGTACATGAGAATGCATATATTGATTTCTTGATTCTAAGAATATATCTGCTCGTTTTTTAGGCTTGTTTGTAGCAAAATTATATCTGATATTACCTTGACTGGTAGAACCTTTTGTTATCATATATCAAATGATTTGCTTTTAAATTTACTAAGTTCAAATTTTTATTTATTATCAAATTTTTTTTAGACATTCATTCCTCATGGTTTTTCTGTATTATCAATTTTTTTTTTCAAGCTAATTTCTCTGCAGGATTTGGAGAACTCCTTGGTAAAGATTCGGCGGAGAAACAAATCAAAGAAGCCAATGAAGAGCGTTGAATGATCAACCGATTCAAATCTGTATGACTTTTATTTCTGCAACATTTAGATATCATCTTATCCGTATGATCAATGGCATTTGTAAAATTTCTCGCTTGACGAAACAAATCCTTTTGCAAACTCAAGATCACTTACTATAAAACCCTCATGGAGTATTCTGCGTTACCATGTACAATTTTACTTGCTAAGGAGTGATCATGCCATTGTTTCATTTTTTTATATTGCATATGAGTTCTTTTTGTATGATCCACAAATATATGCCAAGATAGATCTGCATTCTAATATTTAATCTTCAAGTAAACAGAATGAAAATGTTATTTAATTATTTATTTAGGAAAATTCTCCAATTTTTCTCTATGCATTTTCCCCTTCCAGCTAAACAATTACCATTATCTCTCTTTTCATATCTACATTTTTCCTTCCAAAAAGGAAATAGGTCACGTCCCGCATGGAAGAAGAGAGGCCAGGTAAGGGGGCTCGAACGGTCCTCACCACCTGCCATTCCTGTTTGGTGAGAATCCAATCAATCGGGAGGGAGCAACCTGGCGGGCTGCGATTGGAGGAGGTGATATAGCAGATCTAATCTCTGTCAGCATGGGACCACGTGTTCGATGGCGCGAGGTTTACTTGATTTGACATGAGCGTTGATACCTTCCGTGCTATAAATAGCTATTATCTATGACAGATCTGGTATTTATAAATATTTAATTATATAAAAAGAATAAAAACGACTGGTAGATGCGCGGCTGATTTCCCGCTTTAAAATGCATTCTAAGATTGGTATTAGATTAAACATACACAAATTCAAAATATATATATTTACCTTATTTAGAGCGAACCGAATTATGAAATAAATATTTCTATATGCTCCACTCCTTTAAAGAATATTTCCTTTGTATAGATCAAATCTAGGGGTGTAAACGAATCGAATTAAATTGAATGGTAAAAGGTTCGAGTTCAAGCTCGGTTCGTTTTTCCTGAACTCGAGCTCGGCTCAAGCTTGATTTGAGCTTTAATTCTTAAGCTCGAGCTCGGCTCGTAATGAAATTAAATAGCTCGCGAACGGTTCAAGCTCGGCTCGAAAAAAGCTCGTTTAAA
>JBBUKS010000095.1:898617-909023 GCA_038050645.1 Hedychium gardnerianum | reverse complement strand
CAGACTGAGATAGAGGCGCCTATGTGGGCCCTCTTGCCACATGTGCGCCCCTCTCAGTCGCCCATGGGAGTCAGACAGGTATCATTACCCCTTTTATATATATATACACTTGTGAGTACCTGGTATATTTTTTTTTTTGATATTTTTTTAGAACTTAGGGTTTAAGGTATAATATTTAAGCTATTTTTTTAAAAAGAAAATTATGCTAGATGCTCATGGAATGTACATCATAAAATATGCGGTATAACATCCTCTCTCTATATAAATAGGACATTGATAGCCTACACACCTTACCTTGCACAACCATGTACACCTGTTGAGGTGTCATAATTCTGATCATTGATCATCATCACACATATTTTGATCAATGATGTACAGGTAACCACCTCAGCAAGTGTCTATGATTGTGCAGGATAAAATATGCAGGATAACAGAACTATATATATATATATATATATGTTATCCTGCATACTTTATCCTGCACAATCATATATACAGAGACACATTCTTTTAATTTCTCATCCTTCTTATTTATTTATTTTAATTGATATCAAGTATTCAGTTTACGTCAATTAATTCTGGGGTGATCGACTTGCCTTACAAAAGTTTCTCATTGACTACTAGGGTAAATCGGGCGGTCCATCAACTCAACTTTCTTAAGTCAATCATTCATCCATTAATTTACTGAAACTCGATTCTTAAATATTTGAAAAACTAAGAAGGCACCCTGCTAATATATTATTGACAATAATATTAAATAGGGATCAAAGGGTAAAACTTAGAGTAATCCACTTGTCATAACAGGCTTGGGGTGGGCGCTCACCATGCATGCGCATGAATCGCACGAGTAAAGTATCACTCATCACACCTCATTTTTTTTATTTAGATATTCAATTCTTCAAATCAATTAATTTTAAAGATAATCAATTTAATTTTATAATTTTTTTTATCAAATAACAGAATAAATCAAAAAATATTCATAAAAATCTATTCCAACTGCTAATATTATTAAGATTATCATTCCACTAGAATATTTACATTCCATTGAGACACTATGGAAGTGGAGATTGTTTTTAATGTAGTTCGAGTGCCAGTTGTTGTTCGTCATTCTTATAACTTTATCGAGCTTCGCTCATCACACCGTGAACCTAGTTTGTTCGTTCCTTCTTGTAGCTTGCAAACTCGTTGAGCTTTGCTCGTTGCACCTTAAGACTCCATTTGACCCTTCGCGTAGTTCATGAGCTCTTTATCGTAGCTTTTGAACCCATAGAGCTTCACACAAAACACCTCGAGCCCCTTCTTATAACTTTTGATGAGATTCACTACCTTTCTTATTTTTTTCTTTTGCTTTGGATCTAGTACCTGTAAGTTAAGTTCTGTTTTTTTAAAGAAAATTATTAGAATCTAGTTAATAGAAATGACCCTACAGAACAAAATAGAAAATAATTCTTTTTCTAAAATTACAATATGATGCAAATATTACACATAAAAACATGCTTGCGAAAGATAGGAAAAACAAAAGATTATAACAAACAAACAAACATCTAACTCATTTAGTAAATGGTTTACAACATCCCAACTCCATCTAACTCTGAAACAAACTGATCGCATCACGATTACTGCTAGAGTCGCGCTTCCATCGTCACGTCTACTTCATTTATATAGGATGCAGCTCTGCTCATTTGTCATTTTCTGCCGATGTGGGGCTAAAATTGTGTACCCATGCAACCACAACTGAGAAGAAGACGATCGCTGGCACTGGTACATGGCCACAGAACAATTATCAATGACATGATTGATAAGTGAACCGCTATAAGCAGCAATTAATAATTAAATTCTAACAGTTTAGCATTAATTTCTTTAGCCACAGCTTGCACAGCAATGAAAAGACAATGAAGCAAGAAGCAAATTATGGTCCAATGAGTTTACTAATAAACAATAAATTTAACAAGAGATGTGTGCTGTGCTCGCGGGAAGGCAAGCGGGAGGGGCGGCGTTGCCACAGTGGAAAGTGGAAGACAGGCTGGACTCTGGAGACGCGTGCGCAATTCTATAGTCCCACATCGTCGAGAGAAAACAAATGAGTAGAGCTGCGTAGTACATAAGCGTAGTCGCGTGAAAATAGAGCGCCTCTTTCCTTTTTATTTTCATCAAAAAGATCGCCAAAAGACCCATTCATCCTTGTCCCTTAGAAAGGTAAATTACGAAAATTGATTCTTAATTAATTTTAAAAATAATTAATTCAATCTAATAAATATTTTTATCATTAAAATATTAATCAGTAGAGTAAATTAAAAAATATTAATAAAAATTTATTTAAATAATTAATATTCTTAAGTGCTCTATCATTAAGATTCGTCTTGATTCCGGATTGGACTTCGTTATTATTTTTTTAACCATTACATATGGCTACTGGACTTAGTTATTATTGTGACAAAAGACGAAACGCTCGCCCAGCGGTTATTATTGCTTACATGCAAACGAGTATAATTTCACATCATCGTTAAATTAAGCATGCTTTAACTCAATTCCGAGGTTGCTTTAAGCTTGAACGAAATACCAACTATTAGTGCCTAAGCTGATTAGCCATTCTCACGCTTTACCAAAAACAATAAAAATTTGGGCTTTACCAGAAACAATGATTTAACTTGCTTGCCTGCGCAATCATTGTGGCTAACAAAGCTGCTGATAAAACCGATTATATGAATATAGACAGATGAGAATAACTCCATGATCAAAGATCCTTTTTTTCACATCTAGTGAAAGACCTTCCATGGAGTTTCTCTCTATTTGCACACAATCTTAACATCCTGCAACTGAAAGAAAAAAAATTGTCATGCTCGCGAACAATAGCAGACATTCACGTTGGCACTTCAACGGGATTATTCTCACAAAAAAATGTACATTATGAACAAACTAAAATTTGCCTTGACATCTGAAGTTTATCCGAGTCGGAGAAACTTCAACAAGGATGTAATGAGACAAACCCAGTTGCACTTGGAATAACCTTCCACAAAGGGAAATCATCATGGAAAACCACAAAACAGCCAATAAAACCAAAGAAAACAATTCAGCACTCAAAGTTGCGAGGGACTAGGATAAATCCTCAATTTTTGGATCTTGAATGTTTAACGAGCCACTCTATGACAGAGTCAATATTGGTTGAGTTCTTGCATGAGATCATGTAGCAACAAACTTCCCTGTCTGTGATAGATTTGAGCCCCCTGCGATGCAATCAATGGTTAGAATGACCGTGGCAAAAACGACATAAGAGCTGAAATTTGACATGTAGAGGAGTTTGGGATTTTTTACATGGCATCTGTTAAACTCTGCTTTGTTAGAGCTTCTGGTTTATCAATTTTATTCCCGAGGACCAATAGTGGAATCCCAGTCAGTGATGGCTTGCTTAAAAGATCATGAAGTTCACCTTTTGAAATAGACAAATTATCCCTGTCCGCTGCATCAACAACGTACCTGCAATAAAAGATGGAATTCCAACGAAGATAGGATCTTGTAATAATGCAACTCGAACATCAGAAAGTGGTAATAATAAAAGACAGTAGTGTCACATTACAGATATCTAGCTCTTACAATGTCACAGTTACTAGATTGTCAAATTCTCTAATTGTCAAATTACTTGCATTCTCAAACCTGAATTGCAGGCATTTATTTATTTCATATAATTTATATTAGTTTGGAAGGGAAAATGCCCAGATAAAGTTCCTATTATCAAAAACATCTAGCAAACTATTGAGGCCATAACAAATTAAAATGACAAAAATGTTCCCCCGTTTTAAGTAAACCATGTTGTGCATGATCTTTTTACAACAATGTTTTGGTCAAAATATTGTTCATGTACAATATGTTTTGATCAAAATATTGATCTGAGGATGAAATTGGAATTGTATTTTCATGAGGCCCTTTTAGGGAGTTATAAGAAAAAGGATCCTTCTTTGAGTTTTTATAAACAAGAGCTGATTTATATTAACCTTTTCCATTTTGTAATTTGGATGCATAAAATAGTATGGCATCATGAAAAAAAAATTGAAGTTCAGGAAGAGAAATTAAGGATGTCTTCTATGTCAACATGTCTGAAATTGTTAAATGACATAGAATAACAATGCCAATTTGCAGTTTGTTCTTTTTTTTCATGGGAGGGTGGGGTATCTAAGGAATCAATACTATAGATTCAAGTGACGGGATATGAAAGTGAACCTAAATTGCAATACATATTCGATTTGAGCTTTTATGTAAGTGAATACTATACAAGAGGAACAACATTTTTATGTCATTCCAATTCCAACATTGTTTAATGCAATTGCCTTCTCTTTTGAGGTTGCCAAACATCACCTAAAGTTACAGCTACATACATAAATTAGCGATGAACTGAGTCCGTGGCCAATTTGGATATGCTTTTGGATTGAATATAGTAACTGCATCAATCCAGATAACATGGTCAGACTTTGTAAAAAACCACGTGACACAATTAAGGTAACTTGGCTAGCTCCCAGAAACTGTCTAACATAATCAACAAAAACTCAAGTTTCTTAATTTTTAAACTTGACTACTGTTCCAACCTATATTATGCCAAGCAATAAACCATTAAATTCAGTGTCAAACAGAGAGAAGGTTGTTTTGACCCCCAGATTGTTGATGATGGCAAACCAAAGCAGCTTAGGTCGCCCCAAATTGTAGAAAAATTGTGAGGCTGATGCATGTCTAGGTTAAGAATCATGGCCTCATCTTCCAACTAAGTTGACGAAATTGGGACAATGCCAGCATATTGACAACTATCAAATTTCTGATGGATCATAAGAGCAATGCTCCTGATAAGCTAATCCATCAGAAAAACTTAGCTTATTTATGGCAGGGTTATTATTCATTATTTTCACTTTTCAATGTAAAATACTTCCATAAGCACACACACACATGCCTAGGATGGTCACCTGAGGACTATGAGGTGGTGCGCCACTCTCCAGAGATGGATGTGTAGCATCCTCAACATAATATCAATTCCGTGTCCTCAAGCATTGCTCTAATTCTTTATATATTACGAATGTAGTACAAGAGAGCTTGATAGACTGCTGACCTAAAAGGGGTTAAGAATCACCAAGTGAAATTAAGCTATTCTAACTCCTAAGACCAATCAGATCAGGAATAACATTAAAAAAGTAAAGCACAATGGTAGGTTTTACTAGTGGCATTTACATTTAGGTTCACCAGCTCACTACAATTAGGATGATCGACACTGTAAACTAATGTAGGGAAATTAAAAAGAAAACATTATCTTTTGACTTTGTCACATTGGATAACTTAAAGCAATGGCAACTGCACCATAGGCCATCTAAATGGGCACGAGTCCACTAATTAATTTCACAACAGCCTCATAAAGATTGGGTTCACTCTTTTATAACACACAATAGACCAGAAATGTCAGATACTAAGACAGCCACAGAATCTTGTGAAAAAAAATCTTATAGGGTGGAAACCTACAGAATACAGACAATTAAGTAAACTAGCATGGTGATGCAGTATATCATAACATGTATGATTCATGAATATAAAGGAAAGATGTTATAGAGTTTTCAAATACACTCATGAAAAACGTGATTTTGTGGAACTATAAGCAATACTTTGAATTTTATAGGAGATTCATTTCTTCCCACAATTTCATTAGTATGTATACCTGTCTTAAGATGCTTATCGGTAATTTCATGAGACTACTAAGTGGAAGTTCAAAAAAAAAAGCCATTTTTGTTTGTCTTTGAATCACATTTCCGAATGTTTCTATGATCTTCCTCACCATTAAAAGCTTGATTGCAATAAATTATGCATGTAATTGAGGAACAATATGTGCAAACTTACCATACCTGAATTAAGTAAAAAAGAAAGCATAAAGTCAGCAATTCAAGCTTCTCAAACATTTTGCAATCTCATACTTTCTCAATATTGCTTGGCCATCCAAAAACATGATTTTTAACCGGGATGATCCTATAAATGGTTATGTAATAATTTAGACTTTTTCCTTATTAAAGATAAATCCCATGCGGTCAATTAAATTAAGCATTGATTGGGATGTTAAATTGTGGTTAGACTTCCTGAAATTCAAGGTTGATTAGATGTTGAGTTGGGTTCAAATGGGTCATTTCTTTATTCAGTTAAGACCGTCTTGAATCAAAGATGTCTTGAACAAAGATGTTCGAGTTGATTCCATGGCAATGGGTTCAATTTAATTTCAAAACCATCCTGCTATATTATATAATTAAAAAAAATACAAAATAAAAGTTTTACAAAAACAGAGAGATGTCGGTGATTCTCTCACTTTGCTCTCTTGTTCTTTCTCTTTCTCTCATTCCTTTCTCTTCCTCCCCATTTTTTCTAAAATGGGGCCCTAAGGGGTCATCCTGAACTGTCAAAAAGCTAATGGTGTTGATAGTTTGCTTACCTACAAATGGAACTGTTATTATTACTTTGGTTCCAAATAAACACACAAAACTACAAATTCTGATCCTGAACTGTGAACAGGCTAATGATGTTAATAGTTTGCTTATCTATGAATGAAACTGCTATTATTACTTTGGTTCCAAATAAACACACAAAACTACAAATTCAGAAGAGAAAATTGGCATAAGCCTAGGAAGAGATTGGCTGAGAAAGAAGGGACAAAATAATCTAGCAAGAAACCAATAAAGATGAAATCATACACAATGGCGGAGACTGCACGACAATATCTCTCCCACATACTGCGAAACCTAGGCTGGCCTCCAAGATCCCATAATTTTATTGTGACATTTCCCTTTGTCACCTTTCTCATATTGAATCCTACCTATGAATCCATCCAACAGAACAATCTTAGCAATAAAGATTTGTTGGTTCATAAAGTAAACCTTAAATTTAATACGAGGTTACTCACAGTTGGAATCATGTCTTCACTGTATCCACCAGTCTAAGGGAAAAAAAAAACAAATATAATCAATCTGGAAGAACATTTGCATTTAGTAATAAACATGAATAAGTGCCACAACAGAATAGTAGAAAGTCAACATACCGCAATCACATTTACAAGTGAAGTTTTCCCAGCATTCTGAAGACCAATCAAGGATAGCTCCATCTCTTGCTTGAAGAATAGGCTGCATTAGAAATAACATTAAAAAAAAAAGGTTCAAATTCTTTCCGCAAGCCATGCTTTGTAAACGTACAAACACTTAAAAGCGCCAACATTTCATGCCTTTGAATATAAGTCGAAAGGTAATACAAGGCAATCCATAATTTCGCAAAACGCACTGTGCTGCTTCACATTCCACCCAAATAGAATGACATCTAATCTACCAGCACTAAATCGTGACAAGCCAAAATTTCATTTTTCACGCTATATAGAATACTCCTATCCTAGGCACATCCTTGATGCCAGAGATCTTTCAACAACCACGACTGACCAATTGAGCATCAATAGTGGAAGTTTCCCACTTTCAAGCATCCAAAAGGCAACCCCTAATTCGATCACCTTTAATCCATTTCGCCAAATTACAGAAGCAGAACAATGGAAAACAAACAATACAATTCATAAGGGAAGTACATAACGGTGCGCTCAGGCCGACACACGAATCGGACGAAATAATCAGAACCCGATTGGCGAACCTCACCTCCGGAGCCAATTGAGGAAAGCTTCCCACAATCCCATACCGCAGGATGGATCTCAAAAGAGATCTGAGAAAGGATCGAAGTGATTGATCCGAGGACCGACGAGGGGATCGAGGTGAGCCGTCGGTGTCGTCCCCGCTCCGACGTCCCTGTTTCTTCTTCTTCTTCTTCTCGTGGATGCTTCTCCGCCCTTGATTTGACCCTGCCTAATCTCCCCAATAATAGAAAGTGGGAGCTTATTATTCATTCGCCTCCTCCAGTTTAAATTAGGAGCAATTACCCAATTCGGTCCTTAAGATGGGAAACATCTCCTATTGGACCTTACGCTCCAAAATATCTCAAACGAATGTTTTCCATTTTAGAAAACAATTTAAGTGATTGAAAAAATTAGTATTTTTCAAAAACAGTAATCCAATTACATTTATACATAAATCTATTTTATATATAAAAAAATACTAATTAATCTCATCCCATCAAATCGGTCAGTGAAATATCTTAATCAATTAAAAAGCCTTAATTTTTTAAAAATAAAGAAATATTTTTCTAAATTTTAATCATCCATCAAATAGAATTACATACTCTTCTTCTCTCTTAATTCCTTGTGCGGGTAAGAATAAGCAAAAATTCGGTTAAATCGAATTAACTGACGGTACCGATCAAACTTAAAAGTTATATTCAATTAATTCAGAAGTTCGGATTAATTTTTTTTGAAAATATTGGCTATATCGGTTTAATCAGTTTGGTTTCGATTTTGAAAATTGAAATTCGATTAAACCAATTAAACCAATATTATGAGTTAAATCGTAAAAAATCGGAACCAAACCAAATCAAACCGAACTAAACCGAAACCAAACCAAACCGGAACTAAACAAAATCGAAAATTTTGGAATTAACCGATGTTTTATTAGTTCGGTCGGTTCGTTTTTTTTTTTGAAAAGTTCGATAAGTTCGATTGGTTCAGAAAAGTTCAATCGGTTCAATTTTTGATTTAATCGATTTGGTCAATTCGATTTAAACCGATTGCTCAGCTCTATGTGTGGGTACCAAGCAAAGCTCAATAAATGTTAAAACTCTTTTAGCAATGTTCTCTATCAACTTAACCCAAGTTCCTTCTCTTTTCCTTCTTCAAATCTATCTATCACTCCCACGCATATGACTATAGAGCTATGGATCCCGCATTGATGTGGTAGATATTATCGATCTCCACATATATCATTAAAGTCAAGAGTCGTACTGAGCTATAAGTCAAGGTCAAATAGGTCAAACCTGCCTGAGTTGAAATCGAACCCGGTCAAAAGTAAGCCCGAGCTGAGTCAAGCTTACTCAGCCAGTTAAGCCCAAGAAACTTAGACTCAGGTTAATCAGATCAACCCCCAATTAGGGCTAGACTTGCTTCCAAACCATGCTTGACTTCCTTTAGCTCACTTGGGAAACCACGTTCAATCTCGGCAACGCCCAATCTCCTTTAGCTCGGCCATCCTTTAGCTCAATCACGTCCGACCTCTTACAGCTTGGCCATGCCCAATCTCCTTCAGCTCAATCACGCCTTGACCTCCTACAGCTCAGCCACGCCTGATCTCCTTCAGCTAAGTCACGCTTGATTTCCTTCAGCTCAGCTATGCCCGATCCCCTTCAACATGACCCATTTCAGATATCTCAAGATGTGGTCATCAACCCCTCCCCCAAGTGGAGGGAATGTGAACACCCTGATAAGCGGAGGAAGTGGAGTAATTGGTGAAACGTGGATACTATAATAATGTGGAGCGACTGAAGAATATGGATAAGACACATAAGCCTACATGGCAACCCCACGTCATGTACATGGGGTTTTGTCCTCCTTCCTAGGAGATGGTATAAAAGAGAGTTCGCTTCCACGGGCGCATGTACCACACATATGCATCCAAACTTCAACTCTTCACCATTTCTTCTCCAACTGGTCCTGTGCTAACTTAAGCGTCAAAGTGGCCCCGTCAAGGTCTACCTTGGCCCCCCATTCTAACCCTCTTTGGCTAAGTCCTTCAGGTCTAGTGATTAATTCTCTCCTCGGATCCCTTGAAGTTGCCCCTCCGATCTCAGCACATCCTCAAGTGGCTCAGTCATCCACGGTCTTTAATTTGACCGAGATAAAGATCATCATGAATTGGTGTCCGTGATTATCATGTGCACTCGCCTCTACAGTTATCACGAGTGATCCCGTCTAGGAACGTCGATGCGTGACTCACCGGTGTGCTGGCACTAAGGTTTACTATCATCGCCTATCTCCAGACAATCAGAAGAGTTTTTAAGAAAAGTGTCTGTACTTCCACCTGGGAAAAACTAAGACGGAACATTAGAATGACGGCCAGGGAGTTCCTCGATATAGTCACTCTGATACTTAAGTCAACTGAGGGGGTAGGAAGGAGATGAATGTAGCTAAGGTTTGTAGAAGTGTATGTGCGCGTACCTTAACCTACTGGAGCAGGTGACCTTTTATAGGTTTGGGAGACATCCTTCCCCTTCCCTATTTAATAGGGGTGTTTCTCTATTTTCTTGGCTATTTACTCGGAGTAATGAGACAACTTTCCCCACATTTTCTGGGGATAAAGCTAGTAACACCCACGCTCTCGAAGGGATAACATCTTATCGGCTCCGGGAGGTACAAGAGGTAATTATGATTACCTTGTCAAATAGCCAAGATTTTGGGAGCCGAGAAGGTTGGTGTAGTCATGAGCCGGGGAACTTGTTGTAGTCGGATGCTGTAGCCATGAGACGAGGAGCCTGTTGTA
>JBBUKS010000095.1:883272-894773 GCA_038050645.1 Hedychium gardnerianum | reverse complement strand
TTAAATGAATAAATAATTAATTTATATAATTATGATGTAACAATTTTAATTCGAATTATTGATAGATTAAGTTTCTTTAAAGAAAACTATATTTAATTATTTTTTCTAACTATTAAGTTGTTCAATAATTGAGAACTTATATAAAATCAATATACAATTTATTTTTAAATTATACATTATAAATATATTATCTAATAATTACTATATATAAATAAAAAAATACCGAAACCGTATCGGCACGGTACGATACGATACCAAAACCGTATCGTATCGGTTTGGGATCGAAACCTTGGCACGGGTCGAGATTTTAAACCTTGGCTTGCATTCACATCATGGTATTGGCAGATGGAACTGATGATTAGTAGATCATATAATTTGTCAAAGTATGTTTGTGTACAGTTACTTTGTTATGCATTCATTCTCATATATTATTCATCTTATGAGTCTAAATTTGATCTTGTTGAAACAGAAATGCTTCACCCCCATTAATCCCCTATATGGATTAGTGTGGTGGCCCATTATATGAATTAGTCTCTTTGCTAACTGCTCGAGCTTTTAGCGTACGTTTACAATGAACTTCTATTGTATAAATGGTTGATTCTTGATTGATTAAGTTTTGCATAAGATGATGGTAAAGTCAAGGTTACAACTTGTAGTTGCTGCGTTAGAAATAACCAACAAATGCTCATCATGACCAAAAAAGAGAGATATGTTACTTCAATAGGCTCCTCAGATGGATGCGGTAGTGCCAATGGTTGAACTAGTAAAGCTAAAGGCATGCTAGATGTAGATAGAAGATCTCCCGTGCATGGTATCTATCAAATAATGAGCTTGGTTAAGCTTAAAGGAACTTATTCTGAGCAACCTGCATAAAGAATATGTCTAGAAACCATACCTTGTTCATGGTGCACCTCATTAAACGAGGACTGCAATTACCAGTGTCATTAGCAATAAAATTGCTATTGGCAGGCTATAATCAGAAACAATCAGAAAAGTCAGAAATCATTCGAGGAAATGCATTAACGAAGATAGGAGAGCTAGTAAGCAGATGTGAGGAGAATAAGACAAAAGTAGACATATGCTTTACAAGTAAAGACAGCAGATGAGTGTCTACCGGAGGAAAGTTTGCTTGATTTCCTTGTCGAGTCTCATAGTATATGATTGATGAACTAGGCAGGGGTCGTGGAATTTGGTTGGGATTGACCTTTTGTGACATTGATACTTGTGACCCTGCAAGAGATAAGTGCCCCATAGCAGAAGGAACAGAAGGTAGAGTTTGGCCTCCTGCACGAGGTGCCATGCTGAACATTCTAGGAGGTGTTTGACCAAAACCAGGCACGGAAGCAGCCATCTAACACCAAATTTAAGGATTATCATGGCATCAACTCTTATTCTATTAATTCAGTACATATTTCTACCGACTGCGAACAACACAATTGCATGGTGCTAACCAAAACGACATAGAAAGAAGAGCATCAAGTTAAATTGATGCTTATGACCAGTAAGAGAAAGAAACAAAATAACTTTCTGCTAATGTATTTAGATAGACGTTGTAGGCGGATAACTTATTTATTCAGAGATCAAATTCACCAACCTCCTGTGGTTGTGATGACCAAGATGGTATCTCAAAAGGAGCACCTGTGGTCGGAGGCCCTGATAATGGCTGTGTAGGTAATGGACCTCCTCCATACAGTGGCGATGAAGACCTTCCAGCATATGGCTGAGAGGTTGGGATTCCCATGTACGGCTGTCGGATCGGTGGCCTACCAAGTGGTTGCGAGGTTGATGATCCGGCGAAGGTTGGTTGTGATGCTGTCGGCCCGGCTAAGGTGGGTTGTGAAGGCAGGATTCCAGCTAAAGGCGGCTGCATGGTCGACCCGGCAAAGGTGGGTTGTGAAGGCGGGATTCCAGCTAACGGCGGCTGCAAGGTCGACGACGCACTGAAGGGCTGCAAATTCGACGATCCTCCAAATGGCCGTGAGGTTGGCGGTCCTGCAGTAGGCTGTTGAGGAATAGATGGCCGGGAAAGAGGGGGCTGCGAGGTCGGCGGTACAGAAATGGGTCGTTGCGATGGTGGTGGTCTAGCAAAAGGTGGCTGCGTCGGCCGCGGCCCAGATAAGGGCGTCTGCAAAGTCTGTGGTCTAGCAAACGGAAGCGACAACGGCGCAGACACAGGCGCGGCAGCTGCATTCGTGCTACTTCCAATCGAATGAACACGAGGAAGGGCGACAGAAGGAGGCGCCGTGGCCAACGTCGGGGCGCTCTCTGGAGGAGTTTGCTGCGCCGGAGTGGTTTGGAAAATCCGAGGCGCATCCAGGTTGTCAAACGAATGCCCGTTGCTGTCCGCGATCGCAGCCGCAAAAGCCGCTGATGGCGGCGGTCGAGTCGCTAACGCTGGAGGGGGGCCTGGGTGGGAGGACGCTGGGGGAGGAGCGGAAAACGGAGGCGGCACGGAGGCGCTCGGTGCGGGAAAAGGTATCTGGGGCCCTGCGAACTGGGTGGCGGCTGCGACGACGTTGGGATTGGCGGCGGAGGAGGAGCCCGGCCTCAGGCCGGAAGGCCCCGAGACGAAGGGCGACGCCATGATTTAGGGTTAGGATAAAGAAGAGACGGCAGAGGCGTGGTCCTCTAGAGTTGAAGAGAGACGGGGGATCGGGATCTGAGAGAAACAGAAGAAGACGACGGAGAGGGGATTATAAGAGGGGGATCAAGATATCAAGTGAAGAGGGACGAGGGGAAGCGTAGCTTCCAGAAAAAGGCATGCCAAATGACGAAAAAATGTCCGAGGTGGCGAGAGGAGATTGGTGGGACAACGTGGAGACAGCGGCGTGCGTCACTGGGTGGGACCTGGTGGTGATACGTTACGAGGTTGGCAGGTTGGCTTTGCGGCTCCAGCGTAAAAGGGCGAAGTACGGAATGATATTTTAATATAGTAATATTTTATATGTAGGAAGTTTAATAATTAAATTGAATTGATTCATTTAAAAAGGTTCAATTAAGATCACGATGGGATATTATTTTAAACCTTTGTTTAAAATGCCTTTTTAATAAAAATAATAATAATAAATTAAGGTAGGCGAGTCAAGGTTTACTAGTTTAGGTGACAAACAAGGAGTAAATTGGGATGACTGTACAGTGGAAACATCCTTTGATGAGAATTTTTTTAAAAAAGAATTAAGAGAAGTGTCCTTTATTATTATTTTTTTAAAAAAATATAATAAATAATAATAATAAATACATTTGCGCAAAGTGCGGGTATACCGCGCGTTTCGACCACAAACGAAAACCCAAGTTTTGCACGGTGTATGAATCAAGAAACGAATTCTAATAAATGACATCGTCATTTTTTTTCCTTTTCCCTCCTTGCTGTCCTTCGTATCGCCTCATCTTCAAATTGCGATGCGGCAAGTAATCCATCATTCCTTGCTCTCGATCTCCTCGTCCTCCCTTTGATCCCTCGATTTATCGATGTTTGCTTTTAATTTTGCTTCTTTTTACCGGATTTGTTAGACAATATCGTTGTTATTTCTGATCCTGCGGGAGGGGCATGGGGAAAGAGGCCGCCGCGTCGGAGTTTGAAGTTAAGCTCCAGATGCGGCCTGGGGACGTCGTGCACAGCTGGGCCTCTTCGCCGGTCCCTCCGCCGCAGCTGTCAGACCAGCGACGCTCGCTCCCGGCCGACAGCCTGTCATTTCGGCGGTGGACTCCCTGGTTGGTGCCGACTATCGTCCTGGCTAACATCGTTGTGTTCGGCGTCATAATGTACGTGAACGACTGTCCTGAGAATACCCCCGGGCTTTGTGTTGGCTTATTTCTAGGCAGGTTCGCCTTCCAATCCTTTAAGGAGAATCCCTTGTTGGGGCCATCGTCCTTCACGTAGGTTGCCCTCTTCTCCTTCTTAAGTTGTATAAATTACATGATATTTTCATGTAGTTTTTGTCGCATTTGTTGCCTGCTTAATCTTGGAAAAGAGGATAAAAGATTGTCCTTTTGAGCTATTTTGAATTGCAATTTTTTGACAGTGCATGTTGACTTATGATTCTCAGAAATGTGAATTAATCCTGATTGAAAATACATTCTAGTCTATAACATGAAATCAGGTCACTAATGTTGTCTTGGTTCCTCAACTCTTTAAGGTTCTTTTCTTACAAGCAGGAATCTTGATATGTACTCTTTTTGTGCATGACGTTGTTGCTCCTTCATAATGTCAAGTAGAAATGATCTATTTTTTTAAAACTACTACAAACTAACATTCAATAGTTATGCCTTTTGCAAAATGTAAAACCATTTTGACTATCCAATTTCCTACATTGAAGCATTCTGGCAATTGGCTTTCTAGTTTTAATCCAGTTCTAGTCCTGATGCTATTGTTTAGCAAAGGCCATACTTGTTCTTCTCATTTGAGATCGTCTTGAATGACTGCAATATATGGATGGTTAGTAGATTTTAGCAGGGGAACCTTCTCATATTAGTTCCGTTCATTCTCTAGTATTCTCGTCTTAATCTTAGTCTGCACCTTTTGTCAGTAGATGCATCTGCTAGACAGCAACTCCTAAAGCCTCTTCAACCAAGAAATAAGCGAAGAAGTGTTCAATATTTTAACTTTCAATTATTTGCTGAAATGGGTTAAAATAGTTGTCAATTATGAATTATTTACTGCTTTTTACCATAATGTGCCTAGTTGAAAACAAATGAATGCTTATTATTTCATACTTCTTTTTAACATATTTAATTAACTTGAAATTATCAGGTTGAAGAAGATGGGGGCTTTAGATGTGCAGAAAGTGGTCCAGGAGCACCAAGGATGGCGCCTACTTGTATGCATTTGGTTACACGCTGGACTGGTTCATGTGCTTGCTAATATGTTGAGCCTTATCTTAATAGGAATACGACTTGAGCAAGAATTTGGATTTGGTACGAAGCAACCTACTAGCATTTGGTGTTTTCTTTCTGATAGGCCAACAGTAGTCTACCAAATGATGGTGAATCTTGATTTTTTGCATAAAACTTT
The DNA here is from genome assembly GCA_038050645.1 of Hedychium gardnerianum. Lineage (NCBI taxonomy): Eukaryota > Viridiplantae > Streptophyta > Magnoliopsida > Zingiberales > Zingiberaceae > Hedychium > Hedychium gardnerianum. The sequence continues at coordinate 889,762 of JBBUKS010000095.1, read as the reverse complement.
ATTCCCTTGTAGCTTAGTAGAGGATCTCAGAAGAAATATGACACGGAACCTGGTCTCCTTCATTTTAGTTGCTTATGCTTTTATATCATTGTCAAATAATTATCCTCTATTGAGTTTGGGACCAATTTCTTAGACCTATAATCTGCTACAGAATGTTGGTTTTGAATCTGAATTTTTTCTTCTTTTTGTGCAGCGAAAATTGGTGTGTTATACATTGTGTCAGGATTTGGTGGAAGTTTGTTGTCTGCTCTCTTCCTCAAATCAACTGTCTCTGTAGGTGCCTCTGGTGCACTGTTTGGTTTGCTGGGTGCTATGCTTTCTGAACTACTAACCAATTGGACAATCTACACAAACAAGGTAATCTTGGAGATTTAGTATTTAATTAAAATGAGTTCTGCTGGTAATATTGTCTGGGTACATATACCGTCCTAGCTTATTTTAAAAGTTTTGATTTTCTTTTTCAGTTAACCGCATTGTTGACTCTTGTGGTGATTATTGTACTTAACTTGGCTGTTGGAATTCTCCCACATGTGGACAATTTTGCTCATATTGGTGGATTTATATCTGGATTTTTTCTTGGATTTGTGCTCTTAATTCGACCCCAATTTGGCTGGGTCAACAAAAAGAAGATTCCACATGGATATATTGCAACTCAAGTGAAACCCAAGTATACTGCTTATCAGTATGCATTGTGGATTTTTGCTACCATGCTTCTAATTGTTGGGTAAGATATAAAGCTATGCTTTACCATTGATTATTTACCATACATAATTAAAAATTAAGGTTAAAATAGAGGGAACCAGGATGATCTTTTTATTATTAATTAGTGTTTTCCTTCATATAGTATTGAACTATTGTTTTCATTAGTTTATCAGTCGGTAATTATTGGTTTTTATCAGTTGATTGTTACTTCTCAATATGAGCTTCCAATTTGACTCAAAGTGAAATGTGATGAAGTAGTAGCATTTTGAATCTGGTTATATTAACCTTCGAGCGAATGGAAGCCTAGTATTTTAGCTTGGATTCAGAATTCTTGACAGTCAAATTGGAAAAAATGGAAGGTATGTGCCCAATGGAGTCTTAATATAGCAATTGATTCAGTAGAATATTCACGCAGGAGAATAAATGATAGTTTGGACTTGGAAGAAAATTTGTTGTCGAAAAGAGAGCTGAGGTATCTATAAGAGCCGTAGTTGGGATATAGCAGCTGACTAGGTTGGTGATTCTTAACATGTGCATTCCATAGAAGCTGTTGGTTAGATCTTTGAATTAAATGGGCTGTTTACAATTTAATTTGCTCGTCATGGTTGAGCAGATGATGTCCATCTGACAGTTACTAGTTGAACTCTGATTGTAGCTGTAGGTGCAAGTACGGTAGTTGCATGAAGACAAAATGATAACCTTAGCCTGTTGTTGCTTTGAAATAGAGTAACAAGGTTATGTTGTGAGCTGCCCATAAAAGCTTGGAATTACTAAACCGTGCCTATTTGTTGAGTCTGGTTCAATCAAACCCTAATCATTGGATTACCTTTTATTAAACATTATGAGGTTAAGTAACTTCTCGGAAGACAAAGTACCTCCTGATGTGTGTTGAAGCACATTTAGATGTTCCAACGTAATGATAATCCACTTCCAGTGATGACCCAAAATGATCGACTCCTTTTGCTATTACTTTTGAGGGCGATTGGACATTTAACCAGTCTCAAGAATCCAGTTAGAAACCACATTGGAATTCTACATCAGCTACTCAATAGTGATAATTTCACTTGGACGTGTAAAGGATCCACTTACTGCAAAGTTTGACTTATAGATTTGATGGATGTACCTGTTAAAATTTGGTTATTACATTTTGAGTTCGGGCACCTCTAGAACTAAAAAAATCTTCATGCGACATGACATTTTTTTAGAAAACGATTAGGGGACCAAGTAGGTTTATATATATATATATATATATATATATATATATCAATATAACCAGAACAACTGCTCCCAGGTCTGGAAACAATCTATAGGGTCTTATTCAAAAATAATTGAGCCCCTCCAAACCACAAGCAGCAGCCTTGAACAAGGATACAGTAGACATCTTCTTACATATGCGTAGAGATGTAGCGACCTGAAGCCAGGTTTTAGCTGCCACCCTGTTGCAGCTGCTCCCAGGTCTGAACATGACATTTATTTATTAGGTGACCATGCTTTATTTTTCTTGAATTTTCTAACGACTTATTGTAAGGATAGCACTGCTGCACCTTTACCTAGCCTCATTGAACTTGCCATCTGATTCAAGCTTCCACCTTTAGCTAGCCTCGTTGAACTGATTTGACAAGTAGTTACTTCATCATTAGCATTATAATGAGCGCTTTTTCTGAAGTCAAAGATGGATCAACATGACTATAGCCATACACAATTCAGCTAACCAACTGCCCTAGAATTGTATAATGTCCACAAGGATTTTATTGCTTGCAGACACACTGCAGATCGCTCCACCAAATTGTCACTTTGAAGGCTTTTGCGTATTTTTTCATGACCAGTTCAAGTTTTGGATGGATTTTGAGAGGCTATTCCTAACATACTACAAGGAGTTCTTGCAGTTTAGACCATTCTAGCATATCAACATGTGTGCCATCCCTTCCAACGTTAGAGGTTCAACTTGAAGCAATGGTTGGACAATCGGAGGCCAGGGATACAGAAGTGAGGGTATCTCTCCAACTAAGACTGAAAGCTGGAAGAGAATCCATATACTCTGAGAATGTAATATGAATGTAAGGCAGCATAGAAGCCACCATTATATACATTGGCAAGAGTGAAAGAGGAGAGTTGAGCCTTGGGAAATAAAACCTCCTACTTTCGGCAATCTATCACTTACCTCTGCCACCGATCCACTTAGACTTATTGATCATCTAGTAAATTATACACGTATATGTGCTTTTTATACATCTTTGAAAACATTCTTACTCAATTTCCAGTTAAATTGGGATTCATGGAACCCAATTCAAAGATACATGCGTGCATCCATTTTATTGTATTCATATATTAGAAAGTATTAGTCCCACAGCATACTAATGCACCTAACTCTAGGTCCCTTCCCACATTATCCATTGCTTGGCAATTTGTAGTTCTTGTGCCTTTTTTTCCCCTCTCAATTGAACTGTTACATCTATCAAGATCTGCAGAGTTAATAAATGAATCATGCAGGTTCACATTAGGTCTCGTGATGTTGTTTCGTGGGGTTGATGCAAATGAATATTGTTCTTGGTGCCATTATATACATTGCTTGCCCACACGAATTTCGAGTTGTACGGAATCAACCATTTCTTGCTTGGTATGATTTTTGTAATTTACCCCCTCTATTTAATCATGCTAACGACAGTTCCATATCTCACTCTCTCTTATTGATTTTTTTTTTCTTTTTTGACTTAGTAGAAAAAAATTGTCTAACGAAGATATTGAGATAAAAAAAATTGCACGCAATCAATTATAATCTAAAACTCATCAATTTATGGTTATTTGCAGTCATCTCAAGATGGGATCACTTTGAACTTAACATGTGGAGGATCCCAAAGAACACAAAGCTACATCCTCCCTAATGCAACAGAGCTTCAGATAGATGAGTTATGCCTCAAACTTTGTCGTTGACACATGCTCATTCTGTGTATGTTTTTTTTACCAAAGTAGGCATTGCTTAATTAAAAAAAAATGTAAATCCATTTGTTAATTTGTTAATTTGTTGTTTTGTTGTTTTGCTCAAATAACACCAACACACAAAATATGTTTAATCTAAAGTCAGTCATCATAATTTAAAAAACATCCACATAAATAAAAAGCAAAGTTTTGGGTCTGAGTCATGTTCAAATAGTTTGCAACGTCTTAATTTTATTTTTTTTGCTTCTTCTAATAAAATGATCAACCTTTTCTTCCTCCCATTTGTTTGCTTCCGATTCACCAGAAATGCTTCGGGCAGCCATTTACACCACCGAAGAATCCCATCTGCTCATCGCTGTCGGTGTTCGCCGGGAACGTCGTATTAGCCCCCTCCGCCTGGTGGAATTGGCCGCCCCCTTCTTGTAGCCGCAGCAGATCCATTGTGACCCCATCATCGAACGCCTCCTCCCCGTTCTGCCTCATCACCGCAAGGCGCGCCATTGGACGCGGAGGTAGAGACACCGTTTCAGCGGACTTCATCATGCTCTGCCCTCCTATTTCCATCATTCGCCTATTGCTTGGCCCGATGTTGCCGGATAAAGTATACGGATTCACAAGCGATTGAATTGGATTACCTGTAGGAAAATTTCCGGGCGCCATGGTCGAGTCGTTGAAGTAATTCACGAGGCCAGCGGGCGCCTTGCCCTTCTGCCACGAGTAGGAGTCGGTGCTATCCGCGAAATTGCGGAAGTAGGAAGCCGCCAATGAGTTGTTCGACGAAAAGTTACCGTATTCCGGGCGGTAGATCGAGAAGGCACTCCTGCTCAAATTGCTGTGATTGTTCTCCTGCGTGTGATGGAAGAATGGATTTATGTTTCCAGGCACGGGTTTTAGATTCGGAATTGGGGTGAGGAAGCTTGGCGCTGGTGCCGGCGGCAGCATATGCTCTTGTTGCTGAGCCTGGAAGAGATTCATCGTCGTCTTCATCGCCATGCCGGAGAAGTACGACGGCAAGGGAGCGGTTGCAGTGGAATTCATCAATCCTGCCTTCTGCAGCAAGGCTAACCCGGATGAGGATTCGGAGAGCACTGGAGCTTGGAATTGCTGGTTTGTGTTGTTGTTCATGAAAGATAAGCTTCCGAGCATTGGGCTGGCGGTGCTGGGGTTACTCTTCTGTCCAGCCTCAGTTAGCGATGCCGATGTGTTGCCCAGGAAATCATTTTTAGCTGTTGAATTTGCTTGGATAGATGCCTTTTCCCCTGTTCCATAGAGACACATGTTTGTCAAAGAACGATTTTTCGACCCAAATCCAGCCGATTTCTCTGTCGAATTCATCAAGGAAAAGGAAGAACCCGGATAGAAATCGACGGCCGAGCCATTCTCTACTCTCAATCCGTCGAGCGACGAAGTTGGCGTCGGCAGCACTGAGTGGCTGGCCCTAGACAGCGGCGACGGCGCTGTACCGCCAACCACGCCGCCAAAGATCTCGTCATACGGACCGTTCAACAGATCGATAAGGCGCATAGAGAGCAAGTCAGGGTCATCGGGCAGAAAGGACAGGAAGTCGTTCATCTGCTCGCGGGTGTGTTGGACGTCCGGATTGTAGTTAGCCATGGTCGGTAGACTCACACTCGGATGCTGCTCCGCCATTGTTGCCTCACCCAGTGGAGCCACCTCATCATTAGCGATATCGACAGGGTACTCCACCTGCTCGTTCATATCCGGCAGACCAGAGTTCTTAAAGGCATAGCGTGCGGCTCTCGATTCTCTGGCCTCCATCAGGTTTGGCACATTGTCACCCTCCTCCGAAAGTTCGCTGCACCACGCGATATGCGCCTCGTAGCTGTTCTTCCTGGAGAATGTGTCGCTGCACTTGCACCGATAGTGGTGGAGAGAGTGGTTCTTGATGTGGGCCTTGAGGTCCGCCTCGACGGCGTAGGTCTTGGTGCAATGTGAGCATTTCAGGTTCTTGGGTCCGTGCTTGCGGTTGAAGTGTTTCTTGATGCCAGTGATGTCGCTGAGCGCGCGGGATCGGTGGCTGTAGACGCAGGACGGGATGGGGCAGACGTACGCCTTGCGGCGCGCTGGGGTGCGGCCAGACTTCTTGAGCTCGTAGTTGACGTTATGAGTGCGCATGTGGAGCTGCAGATTCTGGTCGCGCTGGAAGCCCTTGCTGCACACTGTGCAAATGTACCGACCAGTGGCCAGCAGATCCTCTGGCCTCAGCGCCACCACCTCTGCACCAGGATCTGGTAATCCAAATTTTTTTTTTTGCCATCAATTTTAGATGATCATATGGACACCACATACGTTCACACGAAAATGACAAAGATATTATAGGGTTAATTACTAAATCTAATATGCAGTTTGAACTTTAAAAATCCTAAATTTTTTGCATGTATTACTAAATTTGTACGAAGCACATTTAATTCTTGTTGTTCTGCTTGCTATTGTCATATACATATTAGTTACTGAGTGAACATTAAATAGCATTCTTAGTTAGTATAGACATGCCAAAAATAAACACAGATTCTAATAGTAAAGAATGCATTCCTATTTTAATAAGTGATGAAGAGGAGATTCAATAATAAGATCTTCTGATCTTGTGCAATACCACCACAGTCCTTACCAAAGTTGGCTGACATCTTCAGACTGGATAGATTTATTTTAAACATGAAAAACTCATGCATAGAGCTATGGTTTTTGAACATTCAACTTATATTTGCTAAATGCCCCAATATAGGCTAAATTCAATAATCAATCTTAGAAAAAATTTGGCTTATTTTCATCATATAAGTTCAACTTTTAGCGCATATTAATCAATATAATAGCATTTAATATTATTTGATGT
>JBBUKS010000095.1:867206-883172 GCA_038050645.1 Hedychium gardnerianum | reverse complement strand
GCACGGATCCGGTGGCAAAGGATCTAGGGCTTTCCGCTGCGCATTTGCGTGTTTAGCGCCCTAGAATTCCTTACAGATTCGCAGTCTTTTTACAAACTAAAAATATTTAAGTAGTAAACAACAGCCACAGAACAAATATTCAAAAGAACCATCCAGAACAAATGACATTAATTACAACTTAAGCAATATATATTATGAACTAATTTCAACATATTATAGTTAACTGAACACAACCACTAATTATAACATATTATGATTAAATGATACAGATAATCATTTGAATTTGACCCGCTAATACAATATCTTCAAAAGATTCAAAACTAGTGTATGTTGTTAGAATCTACAACAATAAAGATAATTATTAATTACAAATTTCTCAACCAATCAACCACTAAAATTTTATAAAATGGATCTTTAATATACCAGTTATAGATATTAAATCTTTTTCATATGTATCGTCATCGCTATTATGATGATTATCTATACTTGATCTAACAATCGACATCATCATATTTATAAAATTTCATAAAATTAATTGATTTACAAATAAAATTATCATACAAATGTACAATTAATTGACACATACTCTTGTTGTAAAATTGGACAATTGCATTTGTCATGTGATACACCTCGATGCCCACATCCACGACATAGTTGGGACTTTGAAGTTGACTTCTCCTTTGATAATTTCAATCTCTTCTCACATCCTTTTGTTCTTATTGAAGAAGGAACAAAAATAACAGGAGCCTCATTCATGAATTTCTTCCTTTAACTTTCATTATTGCATATTCTATTATTATTCATCTCTTTAATTTTGATGCAGATACAATCGAATTGTTCTTCCAAGAAGTTTATCCCCTCTCCAATCAAAGATGCATCATTAATTAATACTAAAATTTTACAGGATGACATCGAGTTTCTTGACATCAATAACCTTTCTGATCATCAATAAAATTTTGCTCCCCATATATTGCTTCAACTTTTATATTTCATATTCATCATTTGAGTATATATTTACCATGTAAATAAAATATTTAATTGATACAGAAAAAAAACTAAAGAGGAACCCAATCGAAAATGAATGTTTATGTTTATGTTTTTTTTTTTTTTGCTTGAATTTAAAATGAAAAAAAGTACTTTCACTTTCGAGTGTCTCGTATGCACTCAGACATCCACATGAGACACACGGTAGACGTCCAACGTGTGTATATATATAGGAGGACCGATACGCTCCCCGATCGGCCATCCGCAACACTTGTCCGTGATTGTCTGGTCGGAACGTCCAAAAGTGATCCGAGTAACCCGAGTGCATTCACTTTGGAGTACCTGAATCACTTCCGGACGCCTCAATCAGACAGTCACGACGGACAAGTATCACAAACAAGCGATCGAGGAGGATATTAGTCTCATGTGTGTGTGTGTATATATCAAGCGTCTGACATATAGTGAGTCATCCATGCTAAATGCCCACCGGGATATATATATATATATATATATATAATATTAAAAAGTCAAATAAAAAATAAAAAAAAAATTGAAATTAAAAAATATAATAAAGAAAGAAAAGAAATATATTAACAAATCATAGGTGTTTTTTTAAATAACTTTTTAAATTTATTTTAAAAAAACACATTCCAACTGATTGCCTGGTGCACTTATTCGCCCCAGGGGAGACAATCAAGTGCAGATAAGATTTTCATAATTGGTAGTTTCATAACCAACCCACATAATCTAATTTTGGTAATCAACAGCATTTTTTTTCTGGGGGAATCTGCTAATGCATTTTTTTTTTTTCACAATTTTCTGCAGTTACAAATTTAAAATTCCCCAAATAAGAAAAAAAAATGGGACCTAACTTGTTATTTTCTTAACTTTATAAGAGAGATCCTCATAAATTAAATAAACAGGAAAATTGCTGCTAAGTAAGAGCAGTTCTTCCACACCCAACAGAATTGTTGGTCTCGAATGTATATTTCACCATTGCTCCTTTTGAGTCGCCTTAGCTCTGTATCTTCAAGACAGGAAAGGGGATAACATCTCTTATACTGGCAGAGTTTGTTAGGAGCATCACTAGCCTGTCGATTCCAAGCCCCTGCAATGTGATATGAACGAGATTAATAATTATAAATAGAATTTATTCTAAAAAACAAAAACAAACCGCCAGGATCCAACTCGATAGAAGCACTGTGACAAAAAAAATCTAACTAACTGGAAAAAATAGCAAATTTACTTGATGAATTTCATGAATCTAATTTTATTCAACTAATCTTCAATGTATTCATTTTTTCGTTTTTCATGAAGTTAGCATGTGTTTGGAAGTGCATTTAGGGGTGCATGCTCAAAGTGTATTTTCCAAATAATGCATCAAAATTATTACACATAGGAAGAAAACAAAAGTTGTGTTCCAAGTTCGTTGAGATTATTTGACGGAAAATGAGAACTATGCGCCATGATATTTATGTTAGGAAAAGGATTTTATAGAATAACTTGAAAATAAGAAAGATCGTCATACCATTCCTGAAGCTGGGGGCATGCCATATTCTAAAGAAGTTATGAAATCTTCATCAAGTGCAACTTCATAAGAGTAATCATCATTATCTATTTGACCTTCAACAGATTTTGCACCAATTGCTGCTCGCTTGTTGTTATGCTGCTTTATCTGCTCTTCAAAGCGAATCCTCTGTTCCATTTGCACACAGAATTTAGACATTTAGCAATAAACATAACAGTTTTTCAACCAAAAACAGTCTGTGAATAACTGTTGCAGTGATTTAGCAAAATCTGAACAACAACAACAACCACCGAGCCTTATCCCACTATGTGGGGTCGGCTATATGGATCCTTTTACGTCATTGAGCCTCCATCGTTTTGTAAAAATGATCCTAAATATTTAAAGCTCTCAGTTCCACACAACTCGCTATCTTCTATCTTAACAATTGTGTCATTACGACAAAATCTGATGCCTGAACAAATATATCCTTCATGTTGAAATACAACACACCAGAAAAATACTGCAGGAGTTGCGGAAAAATTTGAGCTAACCATATTACCTTCAGCATTGCTCAATATGAATTAGCAAGGGATGATAAGTGGCGTATTCTCACTTGAGAAATTTGATAAACTGATTTGAGCTAAGACTGCTTTGTTTATATACATACAGAAAGATTGGTTCCTTAGCGGTCACCCTTGAACAAAATTATCTTGACCATCAAAACATGTGAATCACAACCAACCAGTTTCTTATCTAAGCTTTGACATGCATAATGTGATGGAGACAACACAGCTAAGCCAGTGACACGGTAATAATAGCAACTTTTCCAGTTCTCGATAAATCAACCCGTGCAACATTGTTTTAGTATCTATTTCTCCTTCCTGATATTTAATTTTTTTTCTAAATATAAAATATGTTTAGTAGTACTGGCTGATCATTAATCTATTTTATCATTAAATCTATAACATCCTATGATGTCATAATTGACATAAAAGGATGAAATTGTATGCTCATAAAATATATATTTTGTTCAAAGGATTAAGGATGATGGTTCTTTGTTCCAGAACATAATTTCCATTTTTGGAAAGGAAAAGTCATTTTCCTAAATTTAAACTATGTTTTAGAACGTATTTTCATAGCCTAGCCTTTTATGCTAACCAAACACCATAAGAAACCATTTTTCCTGGAAATAATCTTTGATTAAATACAGAAGTAGAGATTCGAAATCAAAAAGAAAAACATTGATTAAATTACCTGATCCACAGGATCTGTAAGTTCTGAGAAAGCATTAGCAATTTCACGGCCACAAACATAAAGTTCAAATCGCTCAGTCAACCCTTTGTGACTGCATCAGCATAAAAAAATGCATTGCATATTTAGTGCAAAATAATACAAATTCACATACCCATTATTTTCTGATCTTGTGATGTAATATCATGAAACATTATTTGAAAACTAGTACCATGTGAGGCGGTACGGTCAAAATATATTGTTCGGATAAATTTTTGAATCTTGATGCTACTCAACATACATAATGTATCTTGTGTCGTGTCAATTATGTCAATGAGTATTGTGTCATGCTAATATTTAACACCCCTTTAGCATGCTACAAGATGTGTTGAAAAATAATATTTATTTATTTTTTATATCGTGGGTACATAGAATATAACGTCAAAATTAACCATTCTAGATGGGGCATAAAGTCCAAAGTTAAGTATATAGTTGTGTTTATTTTTCTTTTCTTTCCAATTCGCCACCGACACTATACGTCGGCAATAGGGTACTAAAACAGTATCATTCATGTCAAAGATTAACCTTGTCATAAAACTATATAAAATACATATATTCTGTAATCTAACACCAAACAAATGGTGGATTCAATATTCTAAAGCGAAAGTAGATATTTTGACACTATTGGCAATGGAAGAGTGAACTAATCTAGCAATCTTTTCAAAGAGTCAAGGATTCTATCATAACATGGAAAGCAAGTAAAAAATGCAGAATGATCCCTCCTAATATAGCAGCGGTAGGTCCACAGTTAAGTGTTCCCTGTGGGAGATGTTTTCTCCAACTGCAAGCCACTAAGTTCCCAGTGCACTAAGCCAAAGGAATTGAGCTCCTGAAAGAATCATTCTTTTGGATTCTTCAAAATTCTTCCTCAATTTTTGCTGGAATTGTTGAGCTTGCTTGTAACTTGAAAGCACTCAATGACCAAGAAGAATAAATGTTTTAGATGATAAAAAAGGCAAGTCTTTTCCATACTTCCCATGCTTATTCCCCACTGATTACACACATTCCTAGGGGAAAGTAAACAGTTTACAATCTCGCAATAATTAGGAAAGTCCAATTAAAGAGGAAGATTCAAGGGGCGAAAAACAGACTTGATAAAATTACTTTGCTGGGAAAATGCCCCTAGGAAATGAATTATGTGGCTTCAGGTATCCCATACTGTATCAACTTCTTGTCTATGAATCAAGGTTTAAAATCTTGTTGAGTCATGGTTGTGGTTTTGGTCCCTGATGGAATGAAATTGTTTGTTGCCATTTTGATCCATGCCAACAAATATAGTACCAGTCACCCCAATAAGGAGGAACAGGAAGTGAAAGAAGAAGAGGACGAAGAAGAGTAGTAGACAAAGAAGCTTACTTAGAGTTGAGAGTCATCACCGGCATTGGCGAAACCTGAGCCACAACACACGATACAACGATGGAGAAATGTGAGTACAACCAACAAGCTAGAATTGAAGGAAGCTAAGGTTTTAGCGCAAAGGAGGAGCTAGCATGAAGCTTCTTGTGATGTGACTTCTGATGCAGAGGAGAAGCCAGGAGGGAGCTTCGCACGATGCGACAAAGGAACAATTTGGAGCTTCTCAAATGAGCTCGAGATTGTGCATTCGATGCAACAAACTATTCAGAGATGCCGGAGCTTCTCATGGAAGGTGGAAGATGCTGATAAACAAAGCATCTCACAATAAACTCACAAAGGCAACCATTAAGTTCCGCTCGCATACCATGGATTTTGTAGCTTCTTGCGTGTCAAGCAACAAGCATAATAAAAAAAATTCACTCATACCAACTAACACGGCTCAAGATTTTAATCCTGCTAAGAATAGCATTGTCAAGCTACTAAATGATTCACAAGATAACTTTGCATACTCTATAGGCTTAAAGTTAAAGTAACATCAAGTGAACAATCAGGTTCTTATTTCCTTTGATTATGAACATAAGATGCTTGTTATAATGTATCAACTTCTTGTCTATAAATAGCATCGTCGGGCTAGTAAATAACTCAGTTAAAGCAACATCATGTACAGAATCAGGTCTTTCTTCCATGCATTTCTGGACATGATATCCTTGTTATAACTAGTACATCCTTAAGACATTTCGTTCTCAAAATCACTTGACCTATTAACTGCAACCATGTCAAAAGATCACTTATGCTAGTCTTGAGGCAATAGTTAAATTAGAAGATCTACAATGATTGTCTCCACTCCTAAAAAGGGGAAACAAACTGGAAAAAACACAAGCAAGATGTTCTATACAACAAACATCATTAAAATCAGAGTGACAAATACATCAATAAACCAATAGCAGAAAGAAATATTTAGTGAGGAAGACAACCAAGAAGATAAAATATTCCACATTTAAATAGCATATAAAAATGGTATAAAGAATATTATACCTTGAGAAAAGTTAGAAACTGTACCTTCTATGTGGTTTAGCCAATGGTGATATTTCAATTGGATAGTCAAGTACAAATGTTGGCTGTACAAGAGTTGGCTCAACAATTGTCTCAAAAATCTGAATCAATATGAAAATGTTATCTGCAGAATATTTACATGTTTAAACACAAAAAGTATAGACCCCTTCAAGAATACTTTCATTTTTTTAAAAGATAAGTTTCTCAAGTAAAGTTCATCTATCATTTTAGCTCCATCATAAACTCATTATCACCGTCTAAGGTTATTGGGAATGCACCATCTAACATGAACATTTTCCTGCCAGTGCCCTAACTTGTCTCAACCTCACTATTACACTGATTTAACATCAGTAGATTTAAGCTCACAGCCTCTCACTCTCAACTTCCAATTATAACAAATATTTCTTATTACCATTAATGCATTATCATCGGCTATGTCAATTAAAACAAATTCAGAAAAGTCATTTGTTACTAAAATAATGATCATGTTAACCTATATCATTACTAAATTTAAATAATTTACTCAATATTTCTATAGCCACAACATGAGAAGGCAACGATGTAAGGCAAGTCTTGAAATAGCACTAAACTACTACTTTGTGGAACCTATTCTCAGTAGTTTTAGATGCTTTGTCATACAGGAGCGCAACTAATGAGCCTCACCACAATATACCACCATGGCAGTTGAGGTGCAGATTCTTTGTTAATAAGTGGTGGGATCTATCCCAGTAGTGCCCAAGGTGTTCTTTCAAGATTAAGAAATTTGTAGCAGTGCTCACTATAATTGATGCACAAAAATCCTCAACCAGGCCAGCAAAAGAGTTTAATTTAAGTACAGAGCCTTTTACGATTTTTCATAAATATTTTATTTGATGAAGTCATACTTATCAATGGAAATAAAATGTTAATTAACAAAGCAAAAAGAAACTACAATCCTTCATAGCTTTTCACAAATTCCCAAAGTTTCTCGTAATCATTGATTATATTTCAAATGAAGAAATGAATAAATTTGCTGGTGATGGAGACATACTAATCTATAGGAAACTAAAATTTAGTATAAAACAAATCCCGATAAAGTTCACATAATCATTATAGCTACCTTTAAAAAGATAAACAGGACATTTTTCGAATAAAAATAATGATATAATCAATAGGTGAACAGAAACTTATTGGTTAAAAGTCTTATAATCCAAGCATTATTGGTTAAGATGGACACTGGTGAAATGAGACAAAAACTACATCAATTGGTAGACTCCATTCTTAAACATTCAAAACCAGCTATTACAGTGATCAATAGATGAAAAAAGAGAGAGAAAATTACATATTTGGTCTTGTAATTTGGACTTTTTTCACTTTTGGTCCTGTTAATAATGAATTTGTATTTTTAGTCATGTAACTTACTCTTTTTTTCAATTTTAGTCCTGTTATGGTAAATTTACATTTTTAGTCCTCTGTAACTTGTATGTTTTTGTCCTTTTTTGACCGCGGTTACAGGACCAAAAATGAAAAAAAAACGTACAAGTGACAGGACTAAAAATGTAAATTTACCGTAACAGGACCAAAAATGGAAGAAAAAAAATGCAAGTTACATGACTAAAAATACAAATTCATTATTAACAGCACCAAAAGTGGAAAAAGTACAAATTACAGGACCAAAACTAAACATTTTGTAGTGTATGTGAAAACTGAAAACATAGGCACTACCTCATTGAGAACATGTCCAACAGATGGACATGTTTCAATCAGATGGCCATCCTTGCTTTCTGTTCTGCTCACTAATATCTCTCTTGCAATCTTTTTTGCAGCATCTAGGTTGTTCTCGTATTCATAGAAGTCAATACCAGTGGCTTGTTTCACTAGATTATGCATAGTTTCCCTCCTCCATGGCCGCTGCAGAGATATTAGAATTCCCTGTATAGCACCAGACAAACTTCATGACTTGTTTACTGGTACAAAATGCCAGCTGCTGTGAATAGGAAGAAGCATACAGAATTATGAAAGAAGAAATATGACCAGATCTAAGAACACAGTTTTATACAAATTCATTTAGATATCAACCTCCTGAAACTAGAAACTATATCCAAATTCCATAAATTTCTACATTTTGTTGGAAAAACTTTGTATATAGCATCATAAGATGCATCACATGTAGGACAACCTGATAACTAACACAACTTCCAGATGATTACTACTGAACATTCAAACAAAAAATGGTGCTACGTTATGATGAACCCATACCAACTATATCATATGAATAGGCATTTTACAGTCTCACAAGATACATATTTTGAGACATTAGATATAACTTAATCAAACATTAGACATCATGATAGGAAGATAAACAATTTTCTTTCTGCTATCAATCAGAGATAACCAATAGTGAGAGCATCTTATGGCAGAGTAAGAACAAATATTTTCCATTGTCTGTCAAGTATTGTGAGACAGTCAAGCCGAATATGTACAGAGTAGCACAAACAAAGCACAATTTTTTTTTATTCACAAAGTGACTAAAGAGTTTCATCATTTCAAACAAGTTCCATGAGTGAGTAGCGGGCTGAACAAAATATTTCTCTAGTGCCAACTGGCATGCATGGATTGGGTATCTTAATCCTTGATCTCAACCACATAAGGCAACATACCAACCAAAGTAGGAGGCTGCGGAAATGATTGCACTTTAACAAACTTAGCATATATTTTAAGGGAGCAGCATAACATGGGACACATACACATCAGCCAAGGTATATGCATCATGCACAACAGTACCTAGGAATTTCATTTTCACAGTATAAGAATTTCAGAGAGCAGCATGCTTGAGTTCACCTGATAATCCTGAAGTGAAGACATAGTTATAGTCTTACAGTTACATCATATCTGCTTGTGCCTACTTTATCTGAGGCAAGAATTGTCATAAATAATGCATCTATGACAAGTTTACCTGATAATCAATGTCAAGCTTCCCATGAACCACAAGAGCACACTGAGTAACAATTTCTTCAGCCATGTTCATCATGCTTTGGTAGTCAGAATATGCTTCATACATCTACCACAAAAAGCTAGTGTCAAGAAAACTCACTGTTTGCACAAATTAATATATGACAAGCTAAAAATGTTTTACACATAACACATCTATTAGAAGCTAGCACCAGCAAAACAGAATTTCTTAAAGAAATGTAGCAAGCTTAATAAGAACATCCTCATTTTAACTGTATGACCTCAATAGTGGTGAATTCAGGATTGTGACGAGTTGAGATGCCTTCATTTCTGAATATTCTCCCTACCTCAAATACCTTCTCAAGTCCCCCTACCTGGAGGTATTTTCCATGAACAGAAATGTTAATTAGCTTAAACATGAAAAGAATATAATTACAAAGAATTTACATTTCAGATCACCAAAGAAGAAATTTGTTGAAAACAACCTTTAAAGGGACTAACTCAAGTCTTTTCAACATTAGAGTTCAGAATATCAATACCTTAACTATAATTTTAGACAAATGTTCATGCATAGAACAGGGAAGTGTGAGGTGAAATCTTTCTAGGTCATGCAACACTCGTTACTAACAGCCAACAGTAATCAGTAAGCCACCTTCATCAGTCTACCAAACCATCAAGTGCAGTCTTAAGTCCTAACCCACCATTCACAGCAGGTATAAAGGATGTGAAGCTGAAGTACCATCACAGATCACCACTAGCACAAGATCAACCTGTATAAACTACTGCAACTAGCATAGTGTTGATCTGCAATTATGCATATTGTCTGAACACTCATGCACTGATGGTCACCGTACTTTATCCCAAGAATCCCTCCTCTCCCTCTCTCCTGAATCATCAGGTCTCCTTTTGAAATTTTACTAAAATAAAATATTTAGTGTAATTGTTTACTAAGACATTAGAAGAACTTACTGGGTTTTACTAACAGTCAGCTATGTTCTAGAAACATTTAAGAGCCTGCAACTCCATAGACCAAAAACCATAAGATTAAAGTGTCAATAAAAACATGTGGAGGAAATTACCAAAGAAAGCTCAGTTTCAAGAACTAGAACAAACAATTGAGAATAAGAATGCATCATAAACTCACCAGCATTCTCTTTAAATGAAGCTCCGTTGCAATTCTCAAATAAAGATTTCTACCAAGTGAATTATGGTATGTAACAAATGGTCTAGCTTCAGCACCCCCAACTTCTCCCTATTCAAGATTTTCAAATATGAGAGTAACCAAATAGTTCATCAAGAAAGGATAAGAAATTATTAAGTACAGATTTATCAAAAAAAGAACATGATATGATCAACTATCAAATAGTTCATTAAGACAAGATACGATATGACACATGGCTAATTAAGAAAACAACATCGAAACATTTTGTGAGAAAATTCACATTCTATCAAAAATAAGTACGATCAAGTGCTGCATGCTAGTGATATGGTTGCTACTGTGCAACAAAAAATGAATTGGCAAAAGACTGAGGGAATTTTCTGAGCCATATTTCAAAAGGATAATGCTTGAGAAACAAGCTGACAATTAAACGAGCAAAATAATTGGTGTTATGCAATACCTGTAATACAGGAGTCTCAACTTCAATGAAGCCTAAAGATTCCATTGTTTTGCGGATCTGAGAAACAATCTGCATTCTCATGGTAGAAATTCAGTGAGAAAGTACCTCAACAGGGAACAAAAAGGTCAATCAAATAATTTGTATCCATCTAAACTTAAGTTTTATTGAGATTTTTCAATTTTGAAATGGTAAAATTACAACAACAAATGGAAAAAAGGTTTCTAGATGCTGATTCTCCATAAGTAATTTGTACAATCTATTTGAAAACGTTGATGGTGAAACCATTATGTAAAAGATGGAAGGGTAGATTCAAGCACAACACTACTAGTTAATTTTCTAATATCAAACAAATGGAAAAAAAGGAACACAAACCACCAATGATTAATTTTCTAATTTCAAATAAAACAAGCAAAATACACTAGTACTATAAAGATGAGAATGTTCAAACTATCATGTGGAGCTTCTAAGAGAAAGGATCGAAGGAAGATGCAGTTTTCAAGAAGTTAGGAGCAACCTTAAGATGATAAAATGCAAGAAAATAGATCAAATATGATATGACTGTGCCCAAAAATTGATAAATTGAGTAAATATACAAGTCCAATCTATTTGAATTGTAAGTGAGAGGGACAAAGGGAGGAGAAAGCTTTCCAATAAAATAGATCTAATTGAAAGTGTCATCGACAGTTTAGCATGCTAAAAAGATGTTGACAAATAACTAGTGATGGAAAATTCACCATAACATCATTGTTGTTGCAATTAATACACACAAAAAATCAATAATTGCACAACACATTTGACCAATTATAGTGTGATAGAAGTATAAAATACGATATTATCATAGGCAGACATCCTTCACATTGTTCAAGGAGGATGATAGAAACAAAAGAAACAGTCTTAAAGAAAATCAACAAAGGAGCAATTAAAATCTCTAGTTCATTGCAACTTGCAACAAATCATTTCTAAACATATTCATCTCAATAAGAAGAAAAAATTGCAAAATTAGCACCTTAGATCGTAGTTTAAAAATTTCAGCAACCTCGGGATTGGCAATCATGTCCACATACCTAGAACAAAAGTTAAAGTTACAGAACAGTCACAAGAAACAATTTAAGTCAAGTTAGCATTAACTCATTAAGGCATTTGAAATCACCAAAATACAATTTAATAGCAAAAACTAGAGTCAGAAAAATAAGTGTGTTTGGGGCTGGCTACATAAATAGTATCCCTCCATTGATATATAACAGATATAGTAATGAATTATGCTGTTGTGACCTAGTCCTTCTACAATGTAGTGGAAGAAATAAAGCAAAATACACACAAAAGGGAGAAAGCGAGTGGGCCATGGGTGTAAAATGAATTTAATATGTACTATAAAAAGAGGCATCTTTTGTTGGAATGTGTTGGGTTCTTCATGGTAAGTACTCCACAATTAAGCGTGTGCTCGGTGTGGAGCAACTGGCCAACCATTAGGGAAGCTTCTGTTCTTGAAGTCAAATTCCACCATGGGACAAAACCAAGGCCTACTATTGCAGATCAGTTAAAGCAGACCATACCTTGATGTTTTTGAGTAAATTGTCTATTACATATGCTCATAAGATTTTTTATATTATTACATTGGCTCGCAAGATTAATGAGGCCCTCAACCTTTTACATTCGAGCTTGGTATCAGTATTATGATTATATCCTAGACTCTAGTGTATAGCAATAAAATGTTCAAGTAATTGCCAAGAAAAAAAACATAACAGGACTGTGTAAGTAATATCACATTGTTGTTATAGCAAAAAACTGAAAGTTACTCATCACAAATATCTCATCTACTGAAATGAATAGCCATTTCCAAACTACTTCAAAAAATAAAAATAAAAAACTAATATTTTCCTCAAACAGCACCAATATGTTTTGTGATTTATATTAATTTTGAAGCTAAGGCTTATCTAAATTAATCAAAAGGAGAATCTGGAAAGTTCATGAAACCTATCAAAAAATTATTATATGTTAGAATTTAGAAGGAGAATCTAGATTCAGTTCATGAAATCCTTCAAAACATTATTATATGTTGGAATTTAGTACATAGAACAATTTTTAAACAAGCATGTAGATTTTAAACACAACACAAAGAAGCTCACCGTTGACGGTATCGCTTATCCACATCAGTTAGACCATGATATTTATCAGGTAGAGGCAGGAGAGACTTTGTAAGAATATAAAAATCCTTTACATAAATAGACAATTCCCCTGCAAAGAGAAAAAAAATAAAGTGGGAATTTAAGAATAAGAGGGCTTTATTTTTAGACTTATGATTGGGTTCAGAATCATTTTCCCACAAATATAATAAAGATTGCCATAATAACATGTAGGATCAATCTTTGCCGACAGAAAGTTCAAAGAAAAATATGGATTATAAGATGTGCAACTTGTTTTTCAGGCAAAAAGCCAACGACATTTTCCGATATAAAAGCAAGATAATCAAACCTTTTTCTGTCTTCTTTATGAACCCTTTCACTCCAACAATATCACCAATATCAACAAATGTCTTCAGCTGCTCAAACTGATCTTGTAGGCATTCTTTCTCACAATAAAGCTGAACCAGGTGCAAGAATTAAAAGGAAGCCACATAGATACCCAATGCAGAACATTAGAAAGTAAAGCAACACTTAGAAAAGAGTAAGGCTAATGGTGAACACATTGAGGATGTGTCCATGTTTGATTATAGGTAGAATCTCAGACACCTGGTCTATTCAAATTGATCAAGATAACAATCATCTAGTTCACATCTAGCCATCACCATAATTGTATTATGGAAAAAATAGGTAATGTAGTGGAGATGGTAATTTGGCCATTAATCCAACCAAATACTCGAAGTTCTATTGCATTAACAAGAACATTCACCATTGAGCTTCAGATGGCCTTGATAAGGAAAAAAACATCAACTAATAAATTCAAATCTAAATCTGCATTTAGCTTTGTACATATGAACAAAGATATATATAGAACTTGCATGCGTGACTAAAGTAATCCAATAATGATATAACTAACAAACCTGAATTGTCCCAGAATCATCTCGTAAAGTCAGGAAAGCCAATTTACCAAACGCCCTACGAGCAATAATCCTTCCCGCAATGGACACAAAATCTTCCTTACGTTCTTCACCTTCCGCCAAGTGACTATACTTATCTTGTAGTTGAGATGCTGTGTGGCTTCTACCCCATTTATATGCATATGGTTCATGGCCCTTGCTTCTTAATTCCTCAACCTGATCAAACAGTTCATCAGCATGTCATGTGTACATATTCACATGGAAATGCTCCTTCTGGCTCATAGAAAACCGACCCATGTACTTTCTGGATGCCAGCACTTAAAGCCTTGGTTTACAAACAGCAAGAGAAGAGCTCCAAAGAAAGAAAAAAAAAACACCTTTTTAAGACGGATGGCACGGATGGATTCCCGGTCGGAGGTTGTGGTGGAGCTCCGGCGGCGTCGGTCAGAGTTCGTCGGGGCAGCGGTTGAAGAAGGTGAGTCTGTTGACGCAGAGGCGGCAACGGCTGCGGATGAGGAGCAACAACGGACACGAACCCTAACCTTTTCCCTAGAGGAAGCAGCCACCCTGGACGCGAAGCTGACGAAATGCGATGAAATTCTCCAAACCCTCAGGACGTCCATAGATGGCTTCTCCCAAGGTCGAGCGAGGGAGAGAGGCCTTGGTAGAAAGGCCAATCGTAAGGGAATCCCTAGCTCAATCCAATTCAATTATCAGAATATTTATCCTAATAACAGACTAAAAATAGAATAGAAAATCCAGTCGCTGGTTCAATGCCAAATAAGAACCAGAAATCAGCGGAGTCTGGAGCGAGCCGAGCTGTTCAAATTTATTTATTAAGATAATCAAGTCAAGTCGAGTTGAGTTTAAAATGAATCAAATTTTTGAAATGATTGTTCAAACTTGACTTGATTTATTTTTTATGAGCTTGAGCTTGTTTGAAGTTTGGCTTGAGTTTGGTTTGTTTAGATGTTATCGAACTTTTATTTCAGGCTTGGCTTGAGCTTGGTTCGTTTAGATGTTATCGAGCTCTCATTTCAAACTTAGCTTGAGCTTGATTCGTTTAGATGTTATCGAGCTCTCAATTCAAGCTCATTTAATTGTTTGAAATTTTTATTTATTTGATTGGTCATTGAGCTTGATAATTCAAACTTATTTATTTATTTTTTTTATTTATTTAGTATGTTGATAAATTTTTTATTAATAAATATGATTTTTCACGAACGTTGTTCACGAATATTGTTCGTGAATGTTATTCACGAACATTAACGAGCTGAATACATATGTGTTTAAGCTTGTTTGTTTAATTTAACGAGTTATTCAAGTTTGTTTGTTTAATTGATCTTATGTATATGGAACGAAAACAAACAAACTCTTATCAAACTGAACATCAAGCTTGTTCACGAACGTTTAGTTCATTTACAATCCTAATCCGAGTTAGTAAATTAATCTTCGTGATTTTTTTTCTATATTAATTTTATGACGGACTGACAGGGACGCAAGCGTTTCGCTTTTTTTTCTCTCCATTAATTACAGTATATTCTTGTATTATTATTATTTTATCATCTAACTTTATCAATCAATTATATAAAATAAGATAAATTTATATTTAAAAAATATTTAATCAGATCGTTAAATTTAAAATGATCAATTTAATTTCATAAAATTTTATCATAAATTAAAAAATATTAATGAAAATCTATCAAATAACCCCCAAAATTTTTTCGTATAATCCGCCACAACTAAAATTCGATCATTTCTATTAAAAAATCATAGTAATAAATCTACATTATAATATCTATTAACGGTAACTTTATAATAATTATAATAATTATAATTTAATTATAATTTATAATTAAATTATAATTATTATAATGGATAATTATATTATTAATAGAATGGGCGTACTTTTTTTTTATTAAAAATAAAAAGGGACATTCCTATCCTGATTCGAACATATAAGGCGTGTTTTGATTTTTGTCAAAAAATCTTAAGGAGGCCTTTTATTATTTTCAAAACAAAAATATCATTCTATTTTTTTTTATTCTATAATGTTGTAATAATTTTTTTACTAAAATTACCATAATATAAAATAGAATTATTCTAATTTAATTAAAACTATTAAATAAAATTATTATATATAAAATATATTCCAAATTAATTTAAATTATTTTAACTCGATAAAAATT
>JBBUKS010000095.1:839205-862860 GCA_038050645.1 Hedychium gardnerianum | reverse complement strand
GGAATGCGTCATAGAGAACATATAAATACAAGCGTAGGGTTCCAGATCAAATTGAAATTCCGCCAGAGAATTAAAACTAAAACTAGTCAATCAAGGTCATGGGAACGAGGGAACCTGTGGGGATATTCCAGGCCGCGTGGAGGACGCACCGTTCCTGGATGTTGGAGCAAAATCCGACTGTGACCTTGTTAAGGTCACCTCGGAGGACGGAGCCATTCCAAACGGAGGCGCCGTCGTAGACAGTGACCTGCCCAGCGAGAACGACGTTGGCCGCGACGTAAGCGTCGACAGCAATCTTGGGTAGCCACTGCCCCAAGGGAATAATCCGTCGCTGCCCTCGATAGTCCCACCTCACGCGATCCGATACAGCAGGCGGCGGCGGCGGCGGCCCCACCGGCGAAACAGCCGGAGATGGCACGGCTTCAGTGGAAAGGGAACGTAGGAGGGGGAGGAGGGGGGTTGGAGAAGCAAGGGTTCTTCGCGAGAGACGAGCAAGCGACGCCACCATTTCCAATCCAGAAAAGGGAGGAGAGGGCTGGAGAGGAGAGGGAAAGGGGGCGACCCAAAAGCGACCGGCGTAGAACAGCACGAGGAATCGATGATGAAGTCATGAAACCAGACAACTGGTCTGTGGGTTTTCGATCTAATGGATCGGGCCAGGCCAATAAAAAAAGATACGAAGATAACAGATGAATCTGAAATAATCGATTCAAATTTATGGAAAAAAAAAATTCAATCGTCAAAATAAATAAATAAATATTCAAGAATAATTTAAAATTCTAAGATTATATATCCTATTTAAAAAAATATATAAATATATCATAATTAAAAATTAAATTATAAAAATTTGAATAATAAGTTGGACGTTTTATCATTGCACCATAGTCTCGAGCGACCAGGCCAATAAAAGTCATTGACCCGATGTCCATAAATTATTATTTTTTTATTATGAATTTACAAATGTAACTTACATTCTTTTTTCAAATGAAAAAAATCTTTTTTTGTTCTTGAAAATTATCATTAAAAAAATAAATTTTTTTATTTAAAATATTTTTTAAAAAATATAAATAAATCATAGTTCGTAGGATCATGATCTGATCGATTTAGAATTTAAATCAAATCGATCGAGATCGAATCATAAATCATATAATCCTACTAAAATTCTTACAATTTATGATATATGATTAATAATTTAAAAAATATTTAAAAAAATTATTTATATATAAAAAATTAATAATTTTATATATACATATATCGTCACAGGCGAATAAAATAGTCTTTAATAAAAAAATATATAAAATTGTTTGTAACATGAGATTGTATCGATGTTATTGATCCTGTTCTAATTTCTACCAATCTCACCAATCCTACTTAATTCCATCGTATAAAACGTTTCTACATGATCGAGGAGTGATTTGGTACGTTGGATCATAGGATCGTGTGATGGTGATTCTACACATTATGGATATAATGCTAATTTTTAAAATAGACTATTTTGATAATCAAGGACGTTATTTTTTATTTTCTAAAAAAAAAGTCAGAATTATAGTGCACAAAAGAGAGAATCAAATATAAAGTTGATTTCCATCTAATAACACAGCTTCAATCGACCATTCATCGCTACTATATACTTCACCACTGGAGATCCTCTGCTAACCTAACGGATGTGTATGTGGACGCCGATGGCGACGAGGAGGACGGTGAGGAGAGCGAAGTAGATGGCGGCGTGGACGATGATGGTGAAGCCGCTGGTCTTGAGGTTGCCGAACTCCACCGCCCGCTCGTTGCCGGGCAACTGAAACAGGACGCCCGGCGACAGCAACACGAAGAGCAGTACCGCCACCGCCACCGGCCCCCAGTCCGCCATGTCCACCACTGTAGATGCACGCTCTCTGATCTGTGATCTCTGCTAACTCAAGCGTCACTGAAGGAAGAAGAAGAAGAAGAAGAAGAAGATAAGGGATTCTGCCTTAATTTGGAAGAGGGAATGGACCATGTCACGATAAGGATCGCCATTAATTTGATGGCGACTCCGATCCGAAGAGAGGGAGCGTAGATATGGCTGGTGAAGTTAGCGAGGAGGAACTGGACACTGGCAAATTATTGGGGTTCGAACATCAATGACATTGGAAAATTCGTGGGGTTTTAATTTGGAAAAAAAAAAATCAAAGCGTAGCATTTTATTTTTTTTAATTCAAGTATAGTTAAACTAAGTAATTTTAAAGATAATATATTTATATAATAAGATTCGACTTTTAAATATCTAATTAATCATTTTAATTTATTAAATAACATAATTATTTTTTAATAGATATTATTATCTTGTATTATATACATTAAATTATAAATTAATTTTATCAATTAATTATAATAAATTATATTATAATAATTATAAAATTATAATAATTATAATTTCATAATTATTATCGTAATTATAATAACTATATCGCTGCCGGAGAGAAATGTTATTTCTTAACACCACACACCATTGAGAGCATTTTGTTAAATAATACTTGATGACTTAAAAGGTGACATTTCAATTGGTTCGCATGATGGAGCCCTGTTCTCCTCTATGGCGAGACCAAGTTTGTGGATCCGAACCGGTCGAGTAAATTCATTCATTTTGTCGAACACGAAGCGTGCGCAACGAAAGCTCATGCTGAGACGAGCACTTCGTCGCTTCTCCTCGCTCGCGAAAGCTTTCTCCTCCTCCTCCTCCGGAGCCGCCGCCTCCACCACCTCCGCTGCAGATGAGATCCCCACGCTCTACTCCTTCCTTCAGCCTTCCGTATTTGCCCTCCGCACCACCTATCCGCACCAGACTCCCACGCCGCGGCCGCCCTCCGCTGACTCCTCCCCTCCCATCCGCAAATCCCTAACCCCAGAAGACGTCTCCGCCCTCGAATCCTCCCTCCTCTGCGCTATCCAGTCCCATAGTACCGATGACGCTTGGAAGGCCTTCAAGGAACTTGCCTCCCTCGCACGCCCTGTCCGCCCCGACGCCGCCGACGCTCTCGTTGCCCACCTCGCCTCGCTTCGAGACCGCCACAACCTGAAGCGCGCCTTTACCGCCGCCATCTTCCTTCTCGAGCGCCACCCTGGAGCGCTGTCCCTTTCATCCGTTGAGCCGCTGCTCCTTGCGATGGAATCAGCCAACGTAGCCGCTCCTGCCGTAGCCTTCGTCCGATCCATGCTCAAGAGCCGTTTTTTTCCTCCCTTCACCGCCTGGGGGCCCTTCCTGATCCGGATCACCAAAAGGAATGGCTGTTTCGATGCTTTCCTGCGTCTGTTCGAAGAAAGCTGCCGTCTTGCGCAGGATGAACACATGGAGTCAATGAAGCCCGACATGGAGTCCTGCAACGAGGTTCTGGATGGTTGTTGCCGTGAGCTTGGATCTGTCGCTGATGCAGAGAGGGTGATCGAGATGATGTCCTCCATGAGCCTGTCGCCGAATTCTCAGAGCTTTGGGTCGCTGGCTTTTTTGTATGCCTCCAAGGGTCTTAGTGACAGAATCGATGAACTGGATAAGTTGATAGATGCATTGGGTTTCTCGGATAAGATGCCATTTTTCCAAAATCTAATAACCGGATATATGAAAGCCGACTCTCTCGAATTAGTTCCTTCTATAATATTACGTTCTCTGAAGGAGAGGCATGATAGGAATTCACATCTTTTGGATCAAGAAACTTACAGAGAGATCGTGAGGGGTTTTGCAAATAGTGGCAGAATCAGAGATTTGGCAGGGTTGATTATTGAAGCTCAAGAATTGGAGTCAATACAAAAGTCAGTTGAAATTGATTGGTCGGTTGGGTTTGGAATTGTTAATGCCTGTGTTGCTCTGGATCTTTTGGATAAGGCACATAACATTCTTGATGAAATGAATGCTAAAGGTGCTTCAGTAGGGATTGGTGTGTATTCACCAATCCTGAAAGCATACTGCAAAGAACAAAGAACAGCAGAAGCTGCTCAATTAGTGACAGAGATCAATGCTGTTGGTCTCCAGTTGGATACAAGCAGCTATGATGCTCTCATTGACTCTTCTATGTCAGCTCAGGATTTCCAATCAGCATTTTCTCTTTTTAGAGAAATGAGAGACGCGAGGATACCTGATCTTAAAACGAGTTATCTCACTATTATGACAGGGTTGACAGAGAACAATCGGCCGGAGCTCATGGCTTCCTTCTTGGACACTGTGGTGGATGATCCAAGAATTGAGATTGCTACCCATGACTGGAATTCCATTATACATGCTTTATGTAAGGTTGGTCGTTTTGAGGATGCTCGAAGGACATATAGAAGAATGCTTTTCCTGAGATTTGAGCCCAATAACCAGACTTATCTGTCACTCATTAGTGGCTACATGTCCGCAGAGAAGTACTTCAATGTGTTGATACTTTGGACAGACATCAGGAGAAAGGACCATGTAAAATTTGATCATGATCTCGTGGATGCTTTTTTGTATGCCATGGTCAAGGGTGGATTTTTTGATACAGCAATGCAGGTGGTTGAGAAGGCACAGGAGCTTAAGATTTTCATTGATAAGTGGAGGCATAAGCAAGCTTTCATGGAGAACCACAAAAAATTGAAGGTAGCAAATCTTCGTCGGAGAAATTTTAGGAAGATGGAAGCACTAATTGCTTTCAAGAATTGGGCTGGTCTTAATGCATAAAGTTGTTCATGGGTTGAACAGCCTCAAGTAATGAACAGGTCAGATTAATCTAGTTCACAGATTATTCCTATTGCTTTGTAAGCACTTTAGCATATCTTGTGTATTATTCACCAATTTTCTTTTCCAGACAAAATAATTTTGTTCAGTCTGTTAATAAACATTATGAACAGGATCAAATTGCTACACACTGATTTGGTAGGGGCACACTAACTGATTTTATGGTGTGATCTATAACTTTTGCTTATGTAAACTTTTGAGTATTATTACGTATTGTGGAATGAAAGAGTTTGCTTTAAATAATTTATATTTATTGCTTTCATTGAACTCAATTTGAACCATCGTAATGTCAGCAAATTTCCTGACAACTTTGAAACCATTAAGAATTGATTTTCTGGTTCGATTGAAGACGTCAATATTTGGATGTACACATCATATTCATCATCTACATTTTAAATTTCAGCAAATACTATTTTCTCTGTTTACTGTAGTTGAAATTTTGTATACATTATTTGAAGGGCCATGTTTGAGATCACCATGTCAATCACATAATCAGCTGTTCATGCAATCAATTTTAGTACGTGTTAAAATAATCTCCTAGAGTAGAGAAGGGACAAGGTAAACAAAATTCCAACCAAGAAAGTTTGTCTGCATAATGTCAATAACATGAGATTTTGTCCAACTGTCGTTTAGTCTTGCTATTCATCATAGTAGCTAGATGTAATCATTCTGGTACCTTTCTTGGACCATTGCTGAACTTATTATTTGAATTTTTCTCAACAGCTTAGCACAAAACTAGTTTTTGTTGATGATCACCAAAAAAATTAATCTGTTATCTTTTAATTTGCCTGGTTGGGAAAATTGAGTTTCTTTATAAGTTCTTTGTAAATATTCTTACTTCCTGCTATGTTGTGAATGCAGCGCGAAGTAGAATCTTGGTAGTCTTGCTTCACTGAGATGTTGCTGACGAGTAATTAAAGCTGCAAAGGACTTTGATATCCTGCAAATGATTTGTGTGGCAGCATGCAACACTTTGATATCCTGCAAATGATGGTACTATTTATTTTGATGGAGGTAAATCCTTGGTTTTAGATCTGCCTATGGATGATGTTTTTGATCCGTCTCATTATTGGAATGATGATATGCAAACAAATTTGGTGTTTTGGACATTTGAGTTCATTCTTGGGCATCTATTATGGATTTAAAAGATTATGAATGGCAATTTCCAGTTACAGAAACACAAAAACAAAAGTCCAGGTTTTTTAGCTGGGAAAAGATTGGTGAGATTGGGCCAACGATTCTAAAGCATACTTCAACTGAAATGATTCAGAACAGTTTGGTGTTGGACAGAGACAAGCTTGTAATGTCATAATCTGAAACATCAACAAACATGTAACGTTCAGTTGGGCAAAGTTGTCGAAATCTCATACATAGAACTTAATTACATTGAACTCTTGTTCCTCAGCATTTAATTGAGATCAAATTCTAAGGAGAGACAAAATACAATCATCCATGTTTGATTCGGAAGTAATCCTAGCTCAACTACTTTCCATTTATATCTCAATAATCCAAATGTAGAAGTAGCCTTTGCATTAGTTCTGAAGTTGTTTTTACTCTCTCCTTGTTTGTCCCTTTTCTTTTGTTTTGAGGAAAAATGAAATGCTGTAACATCGCTCGCCCACCGTGGGGCTCGAACCCTCGAACCCACGACCAAAAAGTTAAGAGCCTACCAACTGAGCTAGACGGTATATATTTTTAGAAAAGTTTTGTAAATATATAATATTAAAAACAATAGCTGATACTCAATATATTTACCAAGCGTTAATAAGAACCTTTGTCCTCGAGTAGAACAGGAATGTTCCTATCCATTATATAGTTCAAATAGAAAAATCATCTTCAATAAAGTCAGCATTTTGATTTAGCTTTTTGCATATTACCTTGCTTGATGCAATTAAACCGACCAAACAAAAAGGAAAGAATTCATATTTATTTGTATTCGATTTCAATTTGGTAAATTAGAAAAATCAAACCCTTCCTTTTATTAAATGATTACAATAGCATTTATCATCAAAATTCTTTATGAATAATTTAATATTATGAAGTTGAGCAATTTCAAAAACCTAAACTGGAAATTTTACGAATTACTTTCTTGTAACCTCAATTGAACTGATTAACAGAAAAACATCCACTCTCCTAGCAAACGGTCAGAGTCAAGAGCGTTTGTAAAATGCATTTGCACAAAGGATAAGGCCTAATGTTGCATTGGAGTTACATTCCTCGTGAACTTGATCCCAAAACAGAGCCTTTTTGATTACAGAACTTGCATCAATCAACTGAATGATCAGCAACCTATTCGAATGAACTATCTGAACAAGATACACAACACATTGTCGCTGAAATCATTGTTACATCATAAGACTTTAGCTGCCATTGTGAAGGTCAAGTAATGAATTTTTTACTCTGGCGAGCAAAGAGGGAATCCTAATATTCAAGTTCATTTGAATTGAGAAATAAGCGACCATACTAACTCTCCCCTGCTTGAAAAAGGAAGCAAGGCCTACCTTTCTTCATCTTCAATGATATACAAAGATCTATACTTTATACTTCACGAAACATTGGACGACAACAGTGGGTGGGATTCAACATCCATAAGCCCCTATGAGGTGGTTGTATCAACATCATGACGACACTATTACCCTTTGATTCTTGTTCAACTGTCTTTGTTCATCAATGTATGTTTTTTGTACTCTCTTAAGCTTACCTCTGGGGGGTATTTAAATCGCCACCAAAAATTGATACGGAACAGTGGCAGTTTAGACTAGTGGAAAAATGATCAAGGATCTAAAGTGGCAAACTCGTGATCCCTTCTGGAAGATTTCCTGGCATGGAAACTGCAGTAATCTGTCTCTGCGCAAAGGTTCTGTGATGAACTGCTCTGGCTGCAGAAACTTCAACTATATCGGCATGAGTTCTACCATGAAACTTGCCTAATCGATTGACAATGGAGAACCTTTCCAATTCTTGGCATTCCATCCGCAGTTCTAATAAGGAGGAGCCAGTCTCTAACCTGCAATATATTTGTCAAATGGCAAAAGATAAAATTAAGCAACCTAAATATGTGCAGAAATGGGAGACAGCAAATACTTGATATTCAACAGTAAGAAGACTTGAAAAACCAATCTAACTTCTAAAAGAAGCATCACCACATTAGGTTCAAACCAATCTATTAAGAGGACACTATATAATCGTAAATCACCGGTGAGGGCTTGAGCACGGACATCAGACACAGCCTTTAGTGATTCACTTTTTAATAAATTTATTGATATGTATTTATCAGAGATGTAGTATTGGTGATAGATTAATAGTTGGTAGTTAAATGAACATAATTAAAATTATATTAACTTGCGATAAAAAAAATAATAGAGACTAATAATAGCAACAGTAAATGTTGATAAAAAAATTGAAAGAAAAGAAATAAAAATAATTAACTAAATATGTACACATAAAAATTAAAGAACAAGAAGAATTTAAAATTGTAATATAAAATTATGAAATACCTAATATTTTCTTAATCTCTTAATCTAAATTAAAATATGCACATTTCCCTTGATTATCCACTAAGTAAATATGTACCTACGTTTTAAGGTACCCTTTTGAGATTATAGTTGATTTCAAGTAGTACTTGAGTTGCTGTGACCTGCTCATCTCTGGTTTTGTTTTTATTTTGTTGTAATCTTTTATTCAGTCCATATGACATTTTTACACTATAGAATTTCATTGTATTTCTAGAAAATAATATAAACATATAAAGTTTGTTGAAGGTCTTGATTATCTGAAGTTGGTAATTTGTTGCATGGCTCTTAGTTCCCTTTTATCACATCCTCATCAAGTGTACCTCCTGTAAAGTGGGAATTACACTCGCGAGGCGTGACAACCTAGGCATACCACTTTTTGAAACAAGCACCCAAAAGGGACCATTGTGAAGCGGTCACCTTATATTTCAACCTAGGGGACCACCTAGACAGCTTTTAAGAACCATGCCATTGATAATTGGCATAGTTTCATTTGTTAACTTGATTAGTTGAATCAGTTCTAAAATTATTTCCAACAATATCACTAATGAACTAAAAAAGAAAAGATAGTCTTATTTCAAGCATTCCCCTCAATTTGAAGCATAAATATCTCTATACCTGCTTGTTAAATAAGTATGAAAACTCGATACAAGCGTACATGAGAAATTTGTCGTCTGACATTCTAGACTAATCTTTTGAAAACTTGAAAATTGGACAAAGTTAATGCCAACCTCCAAAGGAAATATGTTCGAAAGAATAGGTGATGATCTTCAAAGGCATTGTTGATAATGATATTCAAAAGACGACATGATCTTCATTAAATGACCCTCAAATTCAAGGTACTATAAGAATCTGAAGTTTGCAAATGTGTGAAGGATTGCAGTGAAAGATAAACTGAATATGTACTCTTGCGACTAGGAATTATTATATAGAGAGAGACAGAGTGATGTCTGATATCAAATAGTACTTGTACGGACAACAAGATGTTGGAGAAGAGACTTGAATAAAACTAAAACTAGTTTAATTTTTAGGTTATAATTGACAAAGAGTCTAATGAAAATGTGTGTAGGCAAAAATGATAATAGGATTCAAACATCTACTCGAGAGGAGAGATGTCAAGTGACTAGTCTTTGGTCATTTTACTACGAGAGAGGGAGAAGATATTAGGAGAGACACATTGACTGCTGGAAAGGACAAATAATACCAAATATCAGTGTTACTCTAACTTGAGTGTGGAAGTGGATTTAAGTGCTTGATATGGTTGTTTCTAAAAAGTTTTGCATTATGTAACTACAGTGCTAGTATTTGACACAGGTACTAAGGGGTAAACAAAGAATCTAAATATCAAAGCTTAGTCTTATCTTAAATCATGCATAGGAGATGTGAAAGATGGATAAAAAATAAAATATGATGCTGGCAATATTTAAGCTTAAGAAAAAAGGAGAAAGGAAATACATAGCCGTTTCAAAATTGGGACATAAACTTTTTAGAGGATAGATGAAAGAATGTAAGCATACATTACTCCTCCAAAGACATCAACACATCAACTTTTTAGAAGGTTAGATATAAGAATGTAAATATTTTAGAGATATTATAGCCTATTGTTACCAACAACAAAAATTTCCTTAAATTTTGCTTTCTTGTCAAGGTAATTGGACTTAAATAGAATTAAATTCATATAAAAAATTTAATACAAGTTCTATTCTAGGAGCATAACTTAAACACCAATGTCGGGAAAAAGAAAAATAAGCATTAATAAGAAAAACGAGCTATGTACAGGGCAAAAGTAGTGCATCTAACAAAGAAAAATCAAGTTTTATACTTCTAGTTAGATAACTGATGTTAAAGAGTGCCCTAACTGATACTCAAGAAACACCTATAGGAAAAGATATGAGCAATTCCACATTAATATGGAAGAATCAAACTTCTACAAAAATAAAGAGTGGTGAAAAAAATGTTCTGACTACTTGTATACCAATAGTGACATTCTAATCTTAACTCTCATTACTGTAAGAACTCGAGCACAAGCAAGTTTGCTTAGACTAGATGGCTTCTATTAATGTGAAATAAGTTTCCACTCACAATCATTGCTCATGAAATCAAATCATAAAACTTTCGTTAGTTGTTATTATAAAACAAAGCAACTGCCCAACTCAAGTTATAGTCTTCTGCAGAACAGAAATGCCAGTTGTCAAAACAATCAAAAGCCGTAATCGTTCATAATGTACTATTTTTTTTTATTGCTTGTACATTAACTATTAACTGTTGCTTAGGTAACACCATGCTTAAACACATAATAAGTTATGCAAATTTCAGGAAAAACTTGAATAAAATGGTCAAATATAGTTATTATGAAATAAAGTCCATAAAAAATAATATTTAGTACACACCTTGAGAAATTTGCACCTAGTTTCTCGGATCTACCAATGAAATTCTCCGCCAACTTTGAGTAAGTGTCATCTGCCACCTTTGAAGTCCTAAGGTCATCAAGTGTCCTAGAGAATCGAGAAAAATAATATCAGAAATTTCAGCATTAAAAATAAACAAAGCATAACCGGCAGGCAACATGACACCAATAAAAACATAATAGTGGCATGCTGGACTTTGGTCAGACAACTTAATATCATATGGCAAGGTCTTGAACAAATTTAAATTTGGTACTTACACATTTTCATTTCCCACAGGCTCATGTGAATCACTTCTTGTGAAAGAAACAAGGCTACATGCATGTGCAAGTATTGATTTAGCAACAGCAAAGGACACACTTTCATATGCTGAAGCTGCCTCTTCTTTAAGCAATGCAGATGGTACAGCTGGAACTAGTTGACGCATCAACTGAGTTGTCTGGATAAGCCTTCTTCGTGAGTGAGGAATCAATGGGTCATCTTCTAGAGCTTCAGCGTCATCATCTACCTACTCAATAGAAAATAACAAGTCTAAAACTCACTCTAAAAGATCTGGAGGGAAAATGCAACAAATTGATTAAAACATGTCATATTGGTTCCTGAACAAACCTTCTCTATCAATCGGTTGGCAACCAAATTCCAATCCAAATCTTCCATACTAAATGGGGAAAATATCACATTTATCAGATTGATGCAAACTCAATCATGCTCCTAGAAAAAGAAAGTACACTGTAGGGAATTACTAAAGAAGCACTATAAGAAAGCTACCTGATGCTTTCCACGCTTTGTGGACACTCAGTGACAATCTTATGCCAAGGCAGATCCACTGCCATGCTTTTACGTTTCTTTGGTCTTAAAATTGCAGGTTGATAAATGGTGTTGGATAGCAACAAGGACGATGATTCATTTGGTGATATCTTGGTGGACAAAGTACCTTGCTCATAACCACCATACTGAGTGCTCTCAAGTCTTTGATCAATTAAAGCGCTATCCTCCATCCTTGCAGGAACTTCTTCTCGAAAATACTGGTGCGTGGAAGCTTTTCCACTCATTTGAGCATCATAGGGAGGAACCATAGCGCCGTTTTGGTAGGTTGCATGCTGCTCAACCCAGGAATCCATCTGAGGGCTAATTCCTGTGCAGTCAGTACCTCCTAATGCAGTAGCTATTGAACTTGTACTGAGGGGATGCATATGAGTTTGTAGGATGCCCTGCCCTGCTGTTGATGTGCTAAGATTTTTTTCTTCATTGTCATTTGAAGCAAAGCTTAACATTTTGGCATCTGACGGATATAATATCTGAGAAGCTGCTCCAACTTTAATGTCAGGATATTTGGAGATTGAATTCTGCCCGTGATCAAATGTCTGATTCACATTCAAGTTCATCTGAGTATTGGAACCAAAAGGTGCTCCTCTCGGCATGTTTCCTGTTAACTTGTTTATATCAGAATCAGAAGCCTTCAGGGACTGAATTTGATGAAGTAAGGAATAGTTTTGTGGTTGATGATCTGAAGGTTTTGATATGCCTCCAGGGCTAACAAAAACACTGCCAGAAGATATATCAGTTGTTGGAGGAGAATGCAAGTCCTTCAGGTTAACAGCTGGAAGCTGTTCATTATTAGCCTTGTTAACATCATGCTGATGCAGATGGACCAGAGATGAAACTGGAAAGGTAGAGCCTCTATCAAAAGCAGGCTTTGGCACTGTTTCTTCCCCGTGGAACACATTTTTTGCATTAGAAACATCCATCTTGTCTGCAAGTAGATTTGAGAACTTGACTTGAGCTGCATATTCATCTTTCTGTGAATTAGTAGTGCCAACTTCATGAGCACCTTCTTTCTTGTTGACCTGACTTCCTGACTTTGGCATGCTCCATGAAATTCTCTCTCTTCCATGATTTATTAAGGAATGAAGTACATTAGGAGTGAGTAGAGGATTGATGCTGCTGGCTTGACGTTGACCTGATATATTTGTCCACACATTGTGCAGCATCGTTGAGACACCAGCTTGCTGAGACATACCTGATATGGAAGATTGAGAAACTGATCTCGTGTCCAAAGCAGGTATCTGGTGGCCAGAACTTGTAATTTGAGAAAATCCTGCAAATGTTGGTTTTGTGTGATCTCCCTTCCCAGAGAAAGATTGTGAATCACCAGGTCCATGATTTTCAGCATGGGAAGCAACTCCTGAAGTAGAAATTCTACTAGGCAAAGTAGAGAAGGATGTCTGAACAGATTGGTTTGCTACAGCAACATAATTAGAATCATGTGCTTGCTTCATGAGTGAAGTACTTTTAGTGAGTGTACCTACATTAGCTTGGCTTGTGTTGGAAATCTGATGTCCTGGACGCTGTTCCAGGTGATGTTTTGCACCAGAATAGTCTTGTCGTTGAAGTCCTAACTGCTCCTGCATCTGCTTTTGAACCAAAAGAAAATCAGAAGCAGTTGTTGCTGATGAGTTAAAATACTTATTTGCTTCCAAGTTTTTGATCTGTTGTTGTCCAGGTGAGTTGGATATCTTATCCCAATTCTGTGTTTCAGATGCTTCATGAAGAAGAGCCAAAGGTCGGCCTAAAGAAGTATAATTTGACTGTGTCTGATCCTGATAATTTGCCTCTCCTTGACGGCTTGATTCAGCAATCATACGATCATTTATGGGGTTCTGAGAAATTGGGCTTTTGGTTGATACTAATTGTGGAGATGGAGGGGCTAACTGCAATCCAAATCCTCTGGAATTAGAAGACCAGTCAACATGAGGTTTGGGGGCGGGAACATCATCAGCAACTTGTGTGGATCTATCAGAAGCATTCACAAAATTTCCATCTCTTGATTGATCAACCTTATGGAGAAGCTCAAGCATATTGCTGCCATAAATTAAATAACAATTCCCAAGGATTAGAAAGATCCTTGTGTATGGATCATAATACAAAATGATTGAGAAAGATGTGAAAGTACAGATTCAATATTAGGTGTTCTAGCAGTGAAGACTAAACAAAAAAAGCAATATTGATGACTATTTTGTCCACACGTTGTCCTAGAAATTATTGATAAGACTATAGTAAAGAATAAATCCTGATCAGCCTACTACCCATCTATCCAATTAGGTATGGGATGTATGCATTGATGACTATTTTGCCAGGTCTTGTCTAGCGCATAGGAACGCATGGAACATGTATCATGATGGAGCTAAATATATGTTTGTAATAAAAAAGCATACCTTGCTTGAGAAATTGTTTCAAGCTGCACATTTTGAGCAGTTGGTCCATTAAAAGAACTACTAGAGGGACAAGCAGGTCTTGCATTTCTATACAGATCCTCGGCTTCCAATCCAAATTTCTGCAGATTACAAAAAAAGTTAATTATATGCACAGTAATCAGGAATTAAATATCTAAACTTCAGAGAAAGATTTGGGTAGAAATTAAAGTGGTTCCAGGACTGACTAAATTACCTCGGTAGCATCCATAGGATTGCTGCACACAACATGACCAGCAAAATGTGACCTCCTACTAAGTGATTCATCTATATTTGATCTATCGCAAACTGAGTTGGAGAAACCCTGCATGCTTAGTTGGTGATAGAATGCAGATGATGGCTCTGCATTATTCTTCAAATAACCTAGTGAGTTCTGAATCATGTTAGGTCCCACAGTATGTTGACCATGACAAATAGAGTTCAGGCCTCCACTTGCAACAATATCTTTCAATGCATCTCCAACATAACCTTTTCCTGAAAGAACTGCCACGCACTCTTTTTCTCTCTCAAAGGTTTGACCGAGCCTTTCAGTTGCAGGAATTCTTGACAACTCCCAATTTTGTAATTTTGGATTTGGCTGGTTCTGATTTTCTTTGGCATCTTTGTTAACTTCAGAATTCCCACATGTGTCAGCAACAAACTTTGTCCCCAAAACAGATTTCTGTTCACTAGTAATCTGCTGGGGTATATTCTGGTTCCATTTTAAGAAATTTGGGTTCCCAACAGACCCCATATTAGCTGCTAAGTAATCTTCAAATTGCATCTTAGGACTAGCAATATCTGATTTGACTTGTGTTCCAGAACTCAGATTAGCATGATTACCATGAATTTCATGATAATCTGAAGTACTGTCACCTCTAAATGCCATCGCACGATTAGCATTCCAGCCACCTAGGTTGTTAACAGGCAGAATTGGAGCATTGGATAACTGTAAATTCTTTTGGCCAGTCCAGCTACTTCCATTGTCCTGTGACTTTAACTGGATGTTCCTGGACCTACTCTGGCACTGCTCAATGCTCTGCCCAGTTCTCATTTCACTACGCAAAGGAATTTTATCTTTAAGATCACTTTCTACTAGTTTGGTTTGATTCTGACTACTTGAAAACTCTTTGCCATTGATTCCTTGCGAGGATGACCTCAAAGGCACACAGGAAGCTTCAATTAGTGGCACATTGTTTTCTTCGTGAGCAGACTTCAGAAGATGACTGTTATTACCGGCAATGGAGGAGCTTGGGGTTGCATTTGGGTCAGTGAATAAAGAAAAGGGTTCTGCAGTCAAAGAAGCTTTGTTCTGTAAGTTGTCATTGACCCATACAGTTGGTTGTTTCCCGTTGACAACACGTAAAGGTGCTCTTACAGGTTCCGTATTCTGAGAACTCAAGCCACTCCACTCTTCCTGGACCCCTTTGTCACTAGTAGATGCTTGAACAGCCTCTTGCATAAGAGCACTCCAGCTCCCACTCTGTATGGAAGGCAATGTGCCATAGTGATCAACCTCTAGAGGATGCCCATGCATCTCTCCACTCATGCCAGATGTAAGGTACCCCCCAATTAAACCCCAATTATCATCTTCGTCTGTGCCAAACAAGAGCTTCTGTTCGATAGGATCTAGACCAGCCGCATCTCTAGAATCCCCTATAGCTGATACTGGCTTTCCATGTAAATTGCCCAATGTATCATCTTGTTCTTGCCTAGACTGGAGTTCCCTAAACTGGTCATGGAATTGCAGATTGCTAGCTTCTAGAAAGTTTCCAGCTGCAACATCATTACCAAGAACTTGCATAGAAGGATTGTCCAATGTATTTCTGCCTTGGAGATTCTGCAAAAGTATTTTATCCTGTGAGCAACCTTGAGCAGCTGATTGCCGATCATTTGTAGCAAATGGGTATGATAACTTCACTGCAAGGGTTGCATCAGGTCCAGTCATCAAATTGTTGAAATTACCAGATATTCCCCAAAAGTGAGGGTATTGGTCTACAGTGCCAGTGCCAGAAACAGGCATGCCATGAATAAAGTGATCATTCTGTTGTGGCATAAATCCCATAGATAGCATTGCCCGATTCTGATCATTCAGAATAAAACTACCATTAGCAAGGTTCTGTAAAGCTGTCGAGAAATTTGACTGTGCCAAATTCATGTTGCCAGGAATAAACATCTGAGAGTTAATGGGTAAGTTGGAGACATCCCCCATAAAATTATTTGGCCACATATAGTTATGTGCATCATTAGTAGGCATGTCATTTAGTGTTGCAGGTAACTGATCTCCTGTTGCAGGTTTTCCTAAAACAGATGATTGGCTATGCGAAATGAGTTGTCTTGTTTCCTGATCTAGCTGCCGATGTTGCTGCTGTCTCTGCTCTTGGAACTGTTTGTACAATAGTTGTTGTTGCCAAAGTTGCATAATGCTAAAAGATGGTATCGTGGATTATGAAGTGCCACTTAATGCAGTTAACTCCTAGGAACCACTGATATGCCACCAGGAAACTGTTAGAAGTCCAGAACCTAGTGTTTTTTAAAAGTCGATGGGATTGAACTGCTATCTTCCAGAGTCTCATAGACAGCAAAACATCAATTCCACTCAAGAGAAGTTTTGACTGATTTTTCACAAGAATGAATTGCTTATACTTTCTTTCTCAGAATGTCCACAAATCTCAAAAGTAAAAGATATTAAGCATAAGAATCTTCCGGAGATTTAAAACAGTGCCTTGTGATCATGGACCCTCCATTTTTTTTTACAAACCTGCTTAAAACCAAAGATAGGGAGAGATGTTATGGACAATATTTACAAATTCTGAGAATGGATTGCCAAGTCCTCCAAAGATGGAGTATAACATAGTCATGTTTCTTCCTCAAAACATAGGCACAGTGTACCTTCTCTAAAACTTCAGTGCAAGAACGACATTCATCCTACAAAACCAGAATTGAAAACTAAAAATTATTGTTGCCTTGATGAACTAAGTTCCTACCAAACCCTTTCCATGTAGTAGCCTGATGGACTGATACTAACATAATAAATACAAGAACAAGGGACTCAAATATATCAAAATTAAAAAAGAGGGGGGAAAAAGAACTCTATGAAAACAGACATGTTTCTCATATTTATAAATGAAGTGTGGCTTAAACTATTAAAAGCACCAAAACACTAAATGATAAGGCGCAACCAATGCAGAACTTTTTAATCACTGAATAAACAACTTGGTTTGTGGTTTTTAATTATATCCAAGAAGCATTAGAGTCAAAAGCTCTCTTGGAGTGTGAAAGTTTATGCATTCTATACAAATTAGTCAAGTCTTTAACCTAAATGTCATGTTTCCGATGAAATCATTAAGCCAAATAACATTTGAAGCATAAGT
Organism: Hedychium gardnerianum; assembly: GCA_038050645.1. NCBI lineage: Eukaryota > Viridiplantae > Streptophyta > Magnoliopsida > Zingiberales > Zingiberaceae > Hedychium > Hedychium gardnerianum. The sequence goes on along the minus strand of JBBUKS010000095.1, from coordinate 845,613 downwards.
GAAGTTGAGTATATCACTGAAACATGTGGATGGTCAGAGTAAACATGAAGCAATGACAATACACTGTGACTGATATATGTCCCCTGTAGGTTCACCATATCACTATTCCAGAATCAAGTGGTAAGAGTTCAAGGAACGCCTTCTGTCTATACATTAGAGAGTTAGCACATTTCTTTTGCTTGTTCATTAACATAATAAAAGGCCAGCTTCATTTTCTACAAATAATTCGCTCTAAAGAAGGATGGAGTAAATAAGTTAAGTAAGCAACCAAATGATAAATATGGTAAGTAAAGAATTTAATTTATGAACCAGTTCTAAATTTTGCCGCGCCTTTGATCTCAAAGGAGAATCCAATATTTCCTAACTCCAAGTAGGTAAAATAGTCCAAAAAGGCAAGAAGATAATAAAAGCCTAATTGCAACATAAAGAAACCAAGAAATCCGAATCCTCTATCTTGCCTAGCCAATGACACCGGAAGGAGCAAAAAAGCCAAAATCCGCTCTATAACCATGGAATAACAACACCGCACACTCAACTCCCAGCATTTCAAACGGAGACCCGGCTCCAGCCAAAAGGAAAGGAAACCCTGTTAACGTATGGTTCCCGCATCAAATTGGGGACAAACGAGTGGAATTGCCACGCATAACCGGAAAACCCAAGAAAAATCAGCACAAAGAAACCTAGGGGAAGGAGAATCAGGCACCAACCGTAGCACACGGACGCAGATCGACGGATCTATCCGTGGCGGAAAGCTAGGTAAGCTGGCACAGATTGGAAATAGCGACGAACTCGATTGTCCACGAGCTAGGGTTAGGGTTCCTGAGCAGCTCCCTCGGGGGCTAGGTTTAGCCCCACGATCAACAACGCTGCGGCGATCCTGGACTTTGTCCGCTCGCTCTCAGTCTCTCCATTGCACCGTGCGAGAAAAGTAAGGATTTTTTTTGGCGAAAAAGATAAGAGAGAGAGAGAGAGAGAGAGAGAGAGAGAGAGAGAAGGGGGATGTTTTGTGACATTTCCCACGAAGGGGCGAGGGGAAGAAGACCCCGGCTCGGTCCCGAAGCTCGTGGTTCGGACGACGAGCCGGGTGGTCAAGCGTCCGAGCCGGGAGCAAGGCTCATCCTTCAGCTTAAAAAGTTACGGCGCATCTCATCCGTTGGTTTGTCGGCGGAGGCCGTGCCAGCGGATCTAGAGCGTCCGACGGGAGATTTAATCGGGAGATTGGCGGGAAGCAATTGGGGCTCTGCTTCTTTCGTATACGAGTATATTCGTATTCTGAAGATGACGTGGAAGGTAAGGAACATAGATTTGATGAGATCCGAACAAATTAGTTATGACGGTTGCGTTGTCAGAATGGCAACAAGATATTAGTTTTAAATAAGATCTAATTAACCGAGTAGTTTATTAGAAACACAATTATTACATTAATTGTCCATAATTGAACAAAAGATCATGAAACCTTAGATATATCAATCAATACGAAGCAAAAAAAGATGCCACGTGGAACTAAATCTAGTGACATAATAATAATCAACCAACAGTTGGAACTAAATCTTTCAATATTTAGCATTTACCAAACTATATGTTCTTGGAGAATGCCTTAAAAGCACACCACAAAAATATGGTAATTTGATGGTCTTTTCTATCATGGAGCCAAAAGGAGACACTAATAGTCTAATACTGAAACTAATAGTCTATCATGGTATCATATAAAATATATATGGACACTGAAACAGATGGCAATTGGACCATTCACAACACTCAATTCTCTCACTTCACTACTTGAATTTGATTGCCCCTTTCAAGTCCTAAAAGTGACTGAGAGTTGACTTAAATCATTTTCAAGGGGAGTTAGTAAGCCATTGAAGCATGAGAATGGTCCCCAAAGGCTGACATTGTCGAATTATGTAAAGGGATAAGGATATATACTTATAAAGTGCATTCAAGTGATCAATGGAAAGTGACTGTGTATATCCATTGGGTGCTGTCATTTATTATGGAAACTTCATACTATTTCCACTACAGTAACTTCCAAACACTAAATGTTAGTCAACTGCAAGTTTGCACCACCTTTCATTTACTGTAAGCACTGGAGCCTGACAAAGGCTTGGCACAGAAAGCCACAAAGCAGTAACAAGACAAGAAAGAGGCCTAAAGGCAAATTTTAAGGTTGTGACAAAGTATCTGTCAAGATCTTTGCTAGACAGAAATCACTGCATGCATCCAGTATTTAATGATCTCAGAGGAATGTTCTTGGGGTACCTTAAAAGGCTAGCACAGCTCAACAACAAGGAATGATTTGGCATTGATGTCAGTGCTAAAGGGCCAAAAAGCTTGTCCTTTATTGTTGTACATGGAGCCAAAAGGGAGATACTGCAAGGATGATGATCAATGGCAGGCAACTTGTTATCCACTGAACTCCTCGACTCCTGTTGGTGTTAGAAAAGGATGGAATGATGAGACAGTGAGGGAAGGGGGACATGTGGGGTGGTGTTGTAGGAGTTAATTAACTCCAATCATGTTGGAGACTGTGCTATTTTAATGAGAATATTAAATTGGGAAGAAAGTGTAGGATATATAATGCATTTAGTTCACTGTTTTTTGGCTTTTCTTTCCTTCCTGGAGTTCAATCAGTTGAAGGAATTGATTTGGTACATCGCTGACTTTGGAGTCAACAGATGCACCAATATTTCTCTTTTGAAATTTCCATCTTTCTCTTCTTGTCCTCCGTTTAATGTTAAAAAAAAAAAAAACTATCTACCGTGCTTTCTCATTTGTTGATTTCTTTCCTGAATAGTAAATTTAATAGACTAAAAACTTATTCCATTCCATGTTTGAAAACTCTACTTTTTTGACTGAAAAATGTTATAAAAATAGTGTCACAAAACCACATGTTGATTAATTTATTCCAACAAGACCTGGCTTTTGGAGCCTTGGCCCAATAAAATGTGACGAATTCCTTTGCCAAAATGAAAATCCAACCAGTTTATTAGTTTGTCTATGTCAAACATTAATTATGCAAAGAAATGAGATGCAAATCTATTCGTTATAATCTAGTAATTAGATTAAATTTAATTCTTAAAACAAGAAAATATGGTTTATAAGTTTAACCTTTTGGACTGTCATCTAGAAAAGGATACAAGAAACAGATGGGGAGGGAAGGCAAAAACTTAAAGACTCAAAACACAACCAACTTGCTTTTGTTTCTGTAAATGCTTTGCCCGAACAAGAGGCTTTGTCTTAAAACTACATGCAAGCATGACGACAAGACTTATCTCTTACTATGGTTTTCCTATATCAAGAAAAGCTGCATTCTGATTTAAGATAACTCATACTCTATATTCATGAACACAATCATCATTTTAGCTTCCTAGATATTTATGATGCTGATGAAGTTGATTTTGGTTCTCGAGACTCTCTTGGTGATTCTTTGGATGGTTGAATCTTTGGCACAGAAACAAGAGCTAAGCAGAGGGAGCTTTCCGGAAGGGTTTGTCTTTGGCACTGCCTCCTCGTCTTATCAGGTGATTATTTTCTTTGATCAAGCTAAACAATTTCTGTATTGAATCAATAAAAAAAAAATTGAGGTCCTTTCAGTATGAAGGAGCAGTGGAGGAAGATGGTAGAGGAAAAACAATTTGGGACAAGCTTGCTCACTCTTTTGGTATGGCACTACATTAATAGGCAATTAAAAGCAAACTTTAGAAGAAAACAATTATTATTATCAGTTTTACAAGTTTAAGAAAAAAAGAAATATAATGTGGAGCCTTCACTCTCATTCACCTTGAGATTTGCAGGGAAGGTGATTGATTTGAGCAATGCAGATGTTGCTGTTGATCACTACCATCTGTTTCAAGTATTTTTTATTTTTAAAGAAAGTAGTAAAAAAGACAGTAGTATTCATAATTCTGAAGGTCTTAGTTTTCTTTCTTTTTTCTGTAGGATGATATAGAACTTATGGAAGACATTGGAATGGATGCTTTTAGGTTTTCAATCGCCTGGGCACGCATATTTCCTGGTATTTATCCTTATATGAATGATAAAATAGTTTTCTTTTCATTGAAAAACATGAAATTCAATGGTTTTACTTTCAAGGAAAATGGAAAAAGTTCCTAAAATTTATTTTAAATTTACAACAAAATTGCATCAGATATGTTCTTCATGGTTTTTCAGATGGTAGTGGAGAAGTTAATCAGGCAGGGATTGACCATTACAATGAAGTGATCAATGCATTGCTTGCCAAAGGTTGGCTGTTTGGTTTCAATCATCTAAATAAAAAAAAAGAGACAATTTCAGTCATTAAATATGAAAAACAGAACACAGATTGTTGCTGTTATTGCAGGAATTCAACCCTATGTTACACTGTACCACTGGGATCTTCCTCAGGCACTAGAGGATAGATACAACGGCTGGCTCGATCGTCGAATCATGTAATCATATTTTATAGACTTGCAATATGCCTAGAATATTCAGGAGCTCTCCTATTTAGTATGAATTTCACTACATAATCAGAGAGGACTTTGCAAACTATGCTGAGACATGCTTTAAAGAGTTTGGAGATCGAGTCAAGCACTGGATTACCTTCAACGAGCCTCACACATTCACGATCCAAGGCTACGATGTTGGACTACATGCCCCTGGTCGATGCTCCACTCTCCTCCATTTACTGTGCAAGGCAGGAAACTCAGCCAGGGAGCCTTACATTGTTGCTCATAATGTTCTTCTATCCCATGCAACTGTGTCTGACATTTACAGAAGAAAGTATCAGGTACATATATATATCTCACAAAAATTCCATTAGATCTTTTAAAGATTTGTTTATCTACTGAAACTAATAAAAACTACTACTTTAAAAGAGAACTCAACAAGGTTCAATTGGCATAGCATTCAATGTCATGTGGTTTGAACCGATGACAGAGTCATCTGAAGATAAAGACGCAGCACAAAGAGCACAAGATTTTCAGTTTGGATGGTGAGAAAGCTTCATTCGATAGATAGATAGATAGATAGATTTTGAGATCTGAATATATTGGAATTGAATGGCAGGTTCATGGATCCATTGTTCTTTGGGGACTACCCAAGTTCCATGAGGACGAGAGTAGGAGAAAGGCTGCCAAAGTTTTCAGAAGCTGAAGGTGCCCTTGTTAAGGGGTCCCTTGATTTTGTGGGAGTAAATCATTACACCACATATTACGCAAAGCACAACTCTACAAACATAGCTCGGTTCTTGCTTAACGATGCCTTGGCAGATTCTGGTGCTATAACACTTCGTATGTCAAAAGATTTTCTTCTTCTTTTAAGCAAAAGAAAATGTCTCACTGTACTTCTTTCTTCATGATCCATGTAGCCTTCAAGGGTTGGAAGGCAATTGGAGACAAGGTATTCTTCTTTTTTTTTTCCTTTAATTTCTTTTTGTTTATTTTTACCAAATATTTACCTTGCAATGTAGGCATTTTCGATATGGCTATATATTGTACCTCAAGGGATCAGAAGCCTTATGAACTACGTCAAAGATAAATATGGCAATCCTTTGGTGATCATTACAGAGAATGGTAAACAATTTTAGATTCAGTTTTCAATTTATGCAAACTAAGTACTAAACTGAGTATACGAAGGAATGGATGATTTCAACAACCCATTCATCTCCGCTGAGCATGCTCTCAAGGATAAGAAGAGGATCAAATACCACCGCGATTACCTTTCTAACTTGGCAGCCTCAATAAGGTGAATCTTTAGCCCCTAGTTCTGATTACCTTTCCAACTTGGTAATTCGATTTGTTTTGAACTTGGCATTGCAGAGAAGATGGTTGCAATGTGCAGGGTTACTTTGTGTGGTCTCTGCTAGACAATTGGGAATGGACTTCAGGGTACACTTCAAGATTTGGTTTGTACTTTGTGGATTACAAAGACAGGCTTAAGAGGTACCCAAAGAGCTCTGCAATTTGGTTCAAGAACTTACTGAGAACTGGATGATATGAATTACTGAGTTCCTGGTAAGATGGAATTATGTAGAAGGGAAAAAAATAGAAAGCATGTATGGTGATTATTTGCTAAGATTACAAAACAGTAGATTTCGTTATTGGCTTGATATAAACTCTCACTTAATTCCTAATTGTTTGTGAGATGATAAATCCTACTTGGCCATTCTGTTTCTACTTTTTACTTAAATTCTACAACCTTAGTTTTCTAAAACGTCTCTAAATAGCCCAATCGTCGATTGCATAAACATTTTACTACATCAAGCAATCATATTTAAGCAGGCAAAACCGTAAAACAAGTTCTGAAACTTGATCTATATACACCAACAAAAAAAGGCTCATATACTACATTGTTAAACAACAACAACAACAACAACAACAACCGAGCCTTATCCCACTATGTGGGGTCGGCTATATGGATCATTTTACGCCA
>JBBUKS010000095.1:798424-825015 GCA_038050645.1 Hedychium gardnerianum | reverse complement strand
TTGTCTTTCCTTATTTTATTTCTTTCTGCTGCTTATACTCTCGTGTTTTTACAAAAAGTGTGAAAAAGTGATGCGCGCTATTCACCTCCCCCCTCTAACACTCTTTTTGATCCTACAAAGCCTACTAAATTGATTGACCAATCGATTGGTGCAATTGATTGGCAAAGGTTTCTCGAACGAACAGAAGCTTGCCAAATCAATTGACTAATTGATTCAGCATTGCCAATCAATTGGACCAATCGATTGACAGAAGTTTCTTGAGGAAATAGAAGGTCGTCGAATCGATTGGCTAATCGATTGAGCACTATCAATCAATTGATAATGCATACCAATCGATTGGGATTCAAAATGGAATAATCTCAGTCGTCGATTTAGAGTCAGTGACCATCCGACGGATAGTCAAACGGTCAGCAATCGATTGATATGTTTCTGCCAATCGATTGGTGGCGACAAAGAGTAGAGAAACGACTCAATTCTGAGGTGTTTAAAAGGGAGCTTAGGGCATGAGAAGATACTATTGTTCTATTGCGATTCTTCTGCTCATCTTCAGTGTCAAGTTTGTGAACAATGGAAATAGAATGCAAAAGACGATGTAAAGAGAAGAAGAAAGAGATGAGAGAAAAAAGAAAACCAATAGAGGCGAGATAATTGTATTCCAAAACTTAAAATTTTACAAAGGAAAAGGAGATATAAATAAACAACCAAAGTAATAACAAAAGACTAATCTACCCTTATATAATAATAATTTAACATATACTAACATCCCTCAAACTCACGATGTACTAACAGAAAGCATCGAGAGTTTATTAACCAGAAATTAAAAATGTGTGGTGGAATGCGCCTTGGTGAGCAAGTTTGCAATTTGCATGGAAGATGAGATAAATGGCAAAGTAATGGTACAATTCTAATAGTGATGGCGAGTAAGATGACAATCAATCTTGATATGCTTGGTGCGCTCATGAAAGATAGAATTGTGGATAATTTGAATGACACTGGAGCTGTCACAATGCATAGGGGTAGGATTCGAGAGAAACACACCCATATTAGCAAGTAGTCAATGCAACCAAACAATTTCAACAGTAGTAGAGGTCATAATACGATATTCTGCTTCGATAGAAGAACGAGAGACAACAATTTGTTTTTTACTCTTCCAATAGATAAGAGAATCTCCCAAGAAAACATAAAATCTTGTGGTAGATTTACGATCTATAGAATCACCATCGCAATCTGCATCTGAATAGGCGCACAACTCTAAGGTAGAAGTGGAAGGATAAAGAAGACTATGAAATAGGGTACCTTGAAGATATCGAAGGATGCGAAGCACAACTCTCCAATGTACTGAAGTGGGAGAAACAACAAACTGGCTGACAATGTGTACAACATAAGCAATGTCAGGTCTAGTGATGGTAAGATACACTAGACTACCAACTAGAGTGCGATATAAAGAAGGATCTGGCAAGGGAACACCATCAGTAGAAGATTATCGAGCATTAACCTCAAGCGGAGTATCAACAGTGCGAGTGTCAGATAAATGAGCTTGCTCCAGAATATCACCAATATATTTGGATTGTGAAAGGAGATGGCCACGAGGAGAATAAACTACTTCAAGTCCCAAAAAATAACGCAAAGGATCCAAATCTTTTGTATCAAACTCATGAGCCAAATGCAATTTCAACTCTTCGATTCCACTTATATCTTCCCCTATAATAATCATGTCATCAACATAAAGAGAGAGTAATGTGCAACCTAACGAAGGACATCGAACAAAAAGAGCGGAGTTATGCTAGCTAGGAAGAAAATCAAGAGATCTGATCACAATGGAAAACTTGTCAAACCAAGCTCAAGGAGCTTGTTTAAGGTTATAAAGAGTCTTCTTTAGTTTGCAAACTTCACCAAGGTTGTGAGTGACACCTGGTGGAGGCACCATATAAACTTCTTCTTGATAATCTCCATTTAAAAAAGCATTTTTAACATCCATCTGGAAAATACACCACTGACGAACTGATGCAACTGCAATGAGAGTACGGATAGTAACAAGCTTGGAAAATAGAGCAAAGATTTCCTCATAATCCATACCATACTATTGGGAAAATCCTTTAGCAACCAAATGAGTTTTATATCGCTCAACTGACCCATCAAATTTAGTTTTAATTTTATATACCCATCGAGAACCAATCACACGCTTCCCCAAAGGAAGAGGAAAAGATCTCAAGTACCTGTTTGAGACAAAGCAAAAAGTTCTTCTACCATAGTCTGCTACCAAAGAGGATTAAGAGCAGTCTCTTTATAAGAGGATGGCTCAAACAATTGGTGAATAGAAGACAAAAAGGAAGAAAAAGACTCCGAATAAGTAGAATACACAAAATCAGGTAATTGAGATCGTTGAGGGTAACGAGGAGGAGGATCCGCTATCACAGGAGCATCATGGGAAGCAGTAGGAGCAGAGGGATCATCGGGAAACTAAAGACCAGAATCTATATGAGTGTCATTCTGCAAGTAGCATCATTAGAAGAAGAGGGGCTAGGGTGGTCTAATTGTGGGGAAACATGAGATGATATATCATCAGAATCAGTGCAAAAAGGATCAATACGAGTGAGATCAAATTTTTAAAGATTAGGAGTGTCAGAGGGAATGGAATAGAATGAGATGTATTCAAGAAAAATAACATGATGCAAGACATAGAGTTTTTGAATAACTGGATCATATTATCTATATCCCTTTTGACCCTAGTCGTAGCCAAGAAAAACATAAAGAGCGGACCGAGAACTAAGCTTACTACGTTCAACATGAAGATGGAGGACAAAACATGTGGATCTAAAAACTCTTAAGACAGAATAATCAGGAACAAAACCATATAGTCTTTCAAAAGGAGACAAACCAGATGTAATAGAAGATGGAATTCTATTGATAGAATGGACTGCAGTAAGAATATCTTCCCCCTAGAACTCACTAGGAACATATGCAGATAACAGGAGAGAACGTGCAATTTCAACAATATGTCTATATTTTCTTTCAGCAACACCGTTTTGTTTCAGAGTGTTAGTACATGAACTTTGATGAAGTGTACCATCTGAGGCAAGTAGTTCAAAAAAAAGATTGAATATATATTCACCACCCAAATCACATCGAAATCATTTAATAACAACATTATGTTGAGTTTTTACCATGGCACAAAACATATGATAGATACCAAGAAAATCAGAACGATATTTTATAAGATAAACCCAAGTGTAACGAGTACAATTATCAATAAAAGAAATATAGTAACAGGATCCGCCATGTGTACGAATAGGAAATGAACCCCACACATTAGAATGAACTAACTCAAATGGTGTAAGAAAAGCAGAGATACTTCTATAGAAAGGTAAAGTAGAGAATTTCGTCAATTTGCAACCACAACAATATGAAATATCATGAGTTTGTAATTTTTCTAAATTTTCCTTAGAAGCTAAGTATTTCAAATGAGAAGAAGAAACATGTCCAAGACGAGAATGCTACAAATAAAAATTTGAAGATGTAGAGTTCAACCGAAAGGATGACAAATCAACACTAGAAGTTGCAACATCTGAAACTTTTAGTTCTTCTAATACATACAGACTCTCTTGCCTACGACCTATCCCAATCTGCTTCTGGGATCGCGGATTCTACATATAAAAAGAAGATGAAGTAAAAGAAACTGAGAAATCAGAATCATATAATTGACCGACCGAGACAATATTCAAAGTAAGATTAGAAATATGATATACATCAGACAGAGACAAATTAGACGTATAAATAGAGCCAACATCGACTAATGGAATGGGAGAACCATCAACAATCATGACTGACACAGAAGGAGATGAATTTATAGATACAAAAGAATTGATATTAAGCGACATATGATGTGAAACTCCAAAATCAAGGATCCAGATAAGGAAAGGTATAGCTAAGGTACCACTAGAGGGCAAACCTATGTGAGAAGATGGTGGCAATAAGGCGAAATGCTCGCCCCTAGCGCCCCCGCCAATCCTTCTCAGGACTAACAAGGAGGAGGTAAATCACAAGTGACTACTAGCCTGAACAGTGACTAATGCATGAGGGAGGGTAGGAACCTGACTACTAGCCAAGATTTGACCCCCAAACCTCATGGTGGCAACACCCCATGCACTAGCCAACAGTCCATCCCGAGGGGACTATGTGACAAGATGCAGATATATGTGGCTGAGATGCAAGAAACTCTTAAAACTATTTGGTAAGAGCAGTGATTGTGACATTGGATGATTGAGTCACTCCAAAGTCTATAGGAGGAACTGCTGCTGTTATGTTGGGTGCTCCCGGTTTAAAGAATTGTGGTTGACTACCGGATTTCCAAGGAGAAGACTGTTGTGATGATAACATTTTATTTAGTAATTTGGGATACTATGCCTTCCAATGACCCTTTTTCTTACAAAAACTATATTTATCATAACCGACTCTTGTTTGTGATTTATTTTGATTATTGAAAGGAGGTCTAGGCTAGGCAACAAAAATAGAGTGATCGGGAGGAGGAAGAATTCTTTTTCTTTGTTCACTTTTTCACATCGAGACTTCATACGAATTTCTTCAGCTAGCAACTCATTGACTACAAAGTCAATAGAAGGAAGTGGATTGTGATGTAGAATCGTTCCACGAAGGCCCTCAAAATTATCTTGAGGAGCCATTAGTAACTGAACTAAGCGTTGTTCTTCCCTACGAGCAACATATGGAGCAAACTCTCGCAATTGTGCAGATTCTGTAAGTGCTAATTGATCCCAAAGGTTAGACATTGTAGAGTAAAATTCTTGAACACTCATACTATTTTGTTGTAGAGCACGAATGTCTATTTCTAATTGATATTGTTTTACAAAATTAGATTGAGTATACAATCTCTTTAAGTGATCCCAAACTTTCTTGGTTGTTTCATACTGTGCAAGTTAGATGTCTATCGATTGTAACACAAAGTTATTGATCCAAGTGATAATTTTTGAATTGTAATCTTCCCAAATATCTAATTGTTTTATATATTTTTCATCTTCACTATCTACAAGTTTGACAAAGGTTCCCAAAATATATCCCCACATTCGTTTGTTTTTCAAAAAATTCCTCATCACATAACTCCAATAAGAGTAATTTTGCTCATTCAATTGTCTATTAATAAACTGAAGTGAATCATCTTTTGCACCAGCCATGATAACAATAAAAGAAATATATCACCCCCGGGACAATGATGCAATGGTTAGACTCTCCAATGGATAAGTAAGGGATCTAAGATTCGAATAGCAGGGGATTTTTCCTCAAGTGAGAAGCGGACATAAGAATGTTGGCCATCTGGATGAGCCTCCATTAGCACTTCCCAATTTTTCCTAGTGGCCGGTGGAAAAATTTTGTGGAGCAAAGTCGATCACCTCCAGGATTAATCGGTTTGAAGACTGGATACCTGGATTACAAAAAAAAAAAAAAGAAATAAAAGAAATATATCATTGTGAGGTTTGAAGAAGCCTCACAATGATCGGCCTTTAGACACCTTGAAATCACAAAGCTCGACGATAATGTTGAAGTCCTTCCAAATCCAAACTTTTCGACTCGACAGGACCGTGCTCTGATACCATGTGAACAATTCAAATAGAATGCAAAAAAATGATGCAAAGAGAAAGAGAAAGAGATGATAGAAAAAAGAAAATCAATAGAGGCAAGATAATTATATTCCAAAACTTAGGGTTTTACAGGAGATATAAATAGATAACTAAAATAATAACAAAAGACTAATCTACCATTATATAATAATAATTTAACATATATTAACTACAAGATCTTCAAGCAACTAAGAGAAAGAGAACTAAGATAAAACTTTATAATCTCTTCCTTACTTCTCTCTTATTGCTATTTCATTTGCGGAGCTTTGTAATTTTATTATAAGAAAGTTTCTCCACCTTCAATTTTTGATCCGAGAAGGAGAATATTTAGTGAAAGTGAACAGTGAGTAGTAGATCCTTGTGTTAGTTGCTTCAAAGAGGAGAATACCAAATAAAATCATCCGAGTTAGTATTGTGTGTGTCATGCTTGTTTAGCTTGGAAGTTTCTACTGTTCAATCTCAACAAATAAACAATTTAAGTTATTCAACCCCTTTTTTAGCTCGTAAGGTCCTAAATATCTGTACTTCTTAATTTTAAGAAACTTTTATATAATTAATTAGTTATTTCTAAAATTAATCAAATAATAAAAATTAAATACTTAAATTATGATTATAAAGAGACGGTAAGAGGGCGGCATAAAAGACTTAGACCATTTATTTTTTGAATATCGATATACAAGTTAAATATGATAAAGCAGTGAGTGGGTATATCTAGAGTTGTGGAAACACTAAAATATAGTTACAAATGAATGATTAAGGAGGCAAGAGGAACTGGAAAAATGGGTAATCGTCGACATACATTCCAATGAAGGAGCTTCTTTAATCTAAGCCCGTCGTTCTCACTTGGCTCACGTCGCTTTATCGTTCTCACTCACCTCGTCGTTATTATGCATAAGTATTAGGGTAAAAAATAAAGTTAGCCGTTTTTTTTTTACAATAATCTCATACTCTCTAAAAAAAATTATATAGAACATTTATCCTAATACAACGATCTTTTATATAAAAAAAATTAGATATCCAATAAAATATTTTATACCTATTGAAAATTGATCCAAGACCTATTCAAATAATCCCGATACAAATATCAATTATGTCAACTCATGAAAACCTCCATAAACATAAGTATTAAAGTAAAAAATAAAATGTTATTTTAGAAAAGTTTCATACTCTTGAAAAAAAAAATCATGAAGGATATTTATCTTAATACAATAATTTTTTATATGAAGAGAATTCAGACATTCAATAAAATATTTTATATCATTAAAAATTAATTTTAAAATTTATTAAAATAATTATCTACGCAGGTACCGCACCAACTCTCGTAGGGCATAAGTACACACTGATGAAAGGAAATTAAATAGTTATCACTAATTCGGTAAAAACAAATATGAAATTGATCACTGATGGCTCTAATGATTATCATATATTATTATTAAAAAATAATAAATTAAAAAATTAAAATGGCCAATGGGAGAGAGAAATAATTATCATTTTTAATGATAAAAAAATAATTAATCATGTTGAATAACATAAATTTTGGAATGATCGATCACTTTTAATGATAAGTGCTCTCGAGGAAAGGAGGCGCGTATTCACGATAATGATATTAGCTTGTGCTCGGAGATTAGTATTGGCTTGCACGCGGTATCAATTATGATAAATAAATAAAATTCTGATAATATCATCCTAAACTAAAATAAAATAAAATGTTGACAAAAATATATAAAATAATATTTATGATTTATCCATAAATTCAGCTCTTTTACAAACATGGATAGTCAAAAAGGAAAAAATGCCTATGACCCATCGGCATATAGGTCGGGTAGGACCAAAACCAAGTTTGAACCATATGCCTATGGGTAATATCAAGTCGTGCCCTAACAACTATGAGATTAGGGGTTAGCAAAACTATTTTAAATTTTGATTTGGTTAATTTAGTTTTTGTTTTTGTTTTTAAATTTGATTCAGTTTTCGATTAATTTAATTCAATTTTGATTTTAAATTTCATAATTCAATTAAATTGAATAAAAATATTAATTTAATTATTTTTTATTTAAAAATATAATTAATTAAATAAAATTTAGTTTTTTTTATTTAAAATCAAAATTTTATTTAAAATTTTAATTAATTCAATTAATTCGGTCTAAAATCGAATTAATCGATATTTAATCGATTCGGTTGGTTTTGTTTTCGTAGGAAAATCGATTGATTCAAAAAAAGTTGATTTATTCAATTTTTAATTTATTCAATTTGATCGATTCAATTTTGACCGAATACTAATCCTTTAATATTTTCCTGAAAGTAAAGTTTAACACACTATTTTACATATAATAAAATATTTTCTATTATTATCAATTTATTTTAAAAATAATTTTAAGATTTTTAATATTAAAAAATATTTATCAATGAAATTCATTTATCTTCATAATATATAATATTATTATCCACTTTAAACTTGAGTCTTCGTACAATTTTTTTTTTTTGAATTTTATCCAAAAAATTTTATGATAACGGAGATATCTTTCATCCTAAGGTTCCACGATCCTTTTTATATATTTACAATATGAAATTTTGATTGTATTTTCAATAATTATTCCCTCGAATGAATGATCATCATTATTCTTATAGTTCGGACTTCCCCTCAAGTCCATCCATCCCTACTTCAACTCTCCATTGCGTTTGGGAGCATACGCCTACGTAAAATGCTGGGAGCACCATCTGCCTTGTCTCGAGAATTCATCCTAGATTTACTTAGAGCCCCCCACTTTCTTAGTTCGAAATCACTATTCCACCCATATGATTCGATCTAGATCATGAGTCTGATACTATTTGTTGGAACCGATGGAATTCACATATCTCCTGATATAATATTATCCACTTTGGACTTAAGTCCTTATAAATTTATTTTTAAACTTTATCCAAAAACCTCATACGAAGGAGATGAAGGGCTCCTAGTAAATCCAGGATGAACTCTCAAGACATGTGGTGCTCTCAGCATTTCACGTAAGACATGTGCTCCCAAACACAATGGAGAGAAGTGGCCTTGCTCGGAGTAGAGACAGATGAGCTTGGGAGGAGGCTCAGATCATGAAAATAATAATGATCATTCGTTTGATAAAAAAATTATTGAGAATATAATCAAAATCTCATATCAAAAATATATGAAAAAAATATTATAAGATAGCAAATATCTTCATAGATATAAAATCTTTTAGGATAAAATTCAAAAATAAATCTACTTAAATTTAGGTTCAAAATATATAACATCATATCATTATTAATTTCATCAGTCAGATATCCTAAAAAAAACAAAGGAAATTAGGTCTAGACCGAACATCACATTAGATATTTCAATTCAAAACACCAAGTAACAAAGTTAAAACTTATCCAAATGATATTACTATATAGAGTCAAACCCTGCAACATTGATGTATAGCCCTTCAAATTTAACATATAATCATATTTGTCCTGAACCAATTTTCTCCAAGAAAATAGAAAAAGTTTAAATAATTTGCTACCAATAATTTACATTGGTAGAAAATTAAAAAGCACTATCAATCATCATTTTTATTTAATGAGCATCTCATTTAAGAAAAATATCAAAATAATATCTTATCTATAATTTTCTATCTAAAATATCTCTACATGTAATTCATATTTTTATAATTAGATCGGCTGAGAATAAAGAAGAATATTTGATAAAAGAATAAAAAAATGGTGTTTTATTTTGATATTTTATAAAGTGTTTTTTTTTTTTGAATTTTTTGCTATTTATATTTGCTAGGGAAATTTGCAAAAAATACACAACCAACACTTCTTTTCCATTGTGAAATTGGGCCGGCCAGCGCTCCCACGGCCCAAAGTTCACAATGGCATTAAAGTAAATTCAGCACCATATGAGGTGCTAAGGGTTCATTTGATCTGCCACGTCTTGAGGTTTCTATAAATTCACCTCATTAGGGTTTCCGCCTTGTCAACGACGGCGCAGCAGAGCAGCGGCAGCCATGGTTCTCAAGTACGATTTTTTCTTCTGCCCTTTTCCCTTCTTTCTTCGATCCATTAGATTACCTCTCTAGCTCCTGATCAGCAATCTCGGTTATCGGGAACGTCAAATGTCTTTCTTTTTTATTGTTTCTTAGGAATTTCGTTAGATCTGCAGTTCCATCTTTTTTTTGTGGCATTTTAAGGTCTGGTTAGTTGATTTTATTCGTATACGAAGAGTTAGCATTGATTATCTTGCTTTTCAATTTTTTTGTAGCGTGGGATTTCGAATATTTATCGTGATGATGGCCATGGTTTTTGTGATAGTTCAATTCTGAATGAAAGGTTGAAAAATAAAAAAACTGCACCTTTTTTTTTTTATCTCGAGAGACTCTGATTTGCATGTATGTCTGAGAAAATTAATGATGCTCCAACAGGAAAGGACAGGACTTCTTCCCTCGTAAAAATTCGTCATGTTAGAACAAAATGTTTTATTTTGATGACAAGGAAGAGCTCATGAAAATTAAAACTCCTCCTTGAACTTTTTCCCCCCTTTTCTTGATAGTTCTTTATCTGTTGGTTTTGTTTGCGTGAACGCCGTGAAGCAGATATTCTATTGGAACTTGTATTAAAGTTTAGAACTGCTATTATCATATTGATTTGCTTTTGTATTCTGATGAAAGACGCGTACAGTGGTCTGAGTTCTACTAAAAGGATATTTATTGACCTTTTGGAGAAGAAAGAAATAAAACAAATGGGGCATTT
Organism: Hedychium gardnerianum; assembly: GCA_038050645.1. NCBI lineage: Eukaryota > Viridiplantae > Streptophyta > Magnoliopsida > Zingiberales > Zingiberaceae > Hedychium > Hedychium gardnerianum. Next base: position 814,639 of record JBBUKS010000095.1, on the reverse strand, counting down.
GCATTCATGATACTTCAGCATTTCACATTTCTTACTGTATTTCTGGTTCTTGTTTGTGCCTCTATAAGATGTAACATCTCACTGTACCTATTATGTGAAATTTGCTGATATACTCATGGTTTCTTCTGTCTGATATATGCATAGAACTGAACTCTGCCGCTTCAGTGGTACCAAGATATATCCTGGAAAGGGTATTCGATTTGTGCGTTCAGATTCTCAGGTAATTTGTGTTTTCAGTGATGACTCCCAACTATTGAACCACATATTAAAGTTCACAAATTTACATTATAAATGGATAATTTTCATTTGATTGTCAACCTTTCCTAATTGCTAGTCTTTGTTCAATTGCCTTATTTGTTTTTCTTGAATACTTATGCTGCTCAAGTATGCCTGTGAAAACAGAATTGCTGATTACAAACTAGTATTCACATGGATGATAATGAAAATTTTCCTCAACTTATATCTACTTGTTCTTTTAGGTCTTTCTTTTTTTCAATTCAAAATGCAAGAGGTACTTTCACAACCGTCTCAAGCCTGCAAAGCTCACCTGGACAGCAATGTACCGAAAGCAGCATAAGAAGGTGATTTTACATGTTTTGTATTCGCATGATACACATGCTATTGCAAAAGGTTATTTGTTGATCATTGCTTTCTATGTATTAGGATATTGATGCTGCAGCTGTGAAGAAGAAGCGCCGAACTACTAAAAAGCCTTATTCTAGATCAATTGTTGGTGCCACTTTAGATGTGATTCAAAAGAAAAGATCTGAGAAGCCAGAAGTGAGAAATGCTGCTAGGGAAGCTGCACTTCGGTATGTAGAACTCAACACCATCTTTTTTCTGCTAAGCTCTGGGGTTTTTATTCCTGGCTGTTGGAGATCACATGAAAGCTATTTTCATTTTTGTACTTCTCAGGAGGCATGGTCTGCCTTTCTAATTTTCTATTTTGTTGCTGCACTTGCAATTTTGCAGCCTTGAAACTGCACCTAAATACATCTTTGTTCGGGTAATGCGTCACTATTGGTTGCAACATGTTATGTCTTGTCATATTGTGCTTGGCTGGACTGACAGTAACCTTTCTTGGATAACAAAATAGGCGAATTAGTGTAATTTCAGTAAGAGTCATTCTCAAACAAGTTTGAAGTTGGCTTCTGCATCATTTTGACCACTAATGATCTAGGGTCAAGTAGCTAGCTATTGAGAGCATTGTATATGTAGAAATTTGAACCTGAATGCTTATGGTTTCTTAGTTCATGTCTGAGCCCAAAATTTTGATAAAAGTTACACACTGTCGGATATTGCTATTAAAATACAAAAAACACTCTTGATTCAGGTGAGATTGTAACAATAACATCTATATACACGAATGCACCGCAATTTTGCAAAAAAAGAATAATTGACTTGTGATCCTGCATTTTAGTGCATTCAACTTGTTTGACCTATCTTTTATTCATGTACATTTTAGTCAACTTCAACATATTTGCGACTGTAGTTAGTTAGTTTTGATCTAGCTCCTGAAAGTAGTAGACGAGCTAATGCTGCTGATTGTACAATATTAAAACTATATGCTGTGCCTGATATTGAAGTTGACGTAGATTCACAAAATAACTCACTCGCAGTGAAATCAAAGAGCGAATCAAGAAAACCAAGGATGAGAAGAAGGCAAAGAAGGCTGAGTCGGTTGCCAAGACCCAGAAGACTCAGACAAGAAGTGCACCAAAAGGGTCTGCACCTAAAGGTCCAAAGCTGGGAGGTGGTGGAGGAAAGCGCTGAATCCTATTTCTACCATTCTTCCAATTTAGTTTCAGTAGATCTTGTCATATTTGACTGCATTGCTCTTCTGTTCCATTTTAGCATCTCAATTGGCTCTTTTTAAGTTTAATTTTCAGTCAGTCAGTTTTGAATCAAATTGTATTAGAAGTCTTGAAGCTTCAATGGGAAATCTTTGTTTGATCAAAGTCCTGCAAATTATAATTATTGCAATTATCACTATTTTGGGGGAGTATGTTTATGTTCATTTGATTGTTTGTCTTTTACATATATAATTATGATATTTTTAATATTATTTGTTATGTAAAGTAGGAGTGTATTCTCTTTCTAATTCTGCTTTGGCTATTAAACATAATTGGCTATTTTATTTTTGTATAATCAGAATATGCATAATATTATGAAAGGATTCATGAACCCAATTTATGCGAATTTTCTTTATCGGTTGGATAAATAACAAAACATTTAAGAAAATGAAAAAAATTAAGTATATTGTTTTAAAAAAATTAAATGTCTCATAAAAAGTAGAGGCGGAAAACGGATGGGGCATTGATTTCGAAGAAATTGATTGAAAAAGAAATCTCCTGCTTCAGTCTGATCATGACCATTCATGAATAATAAATCTTGCCGCTTTTTTTTTTATTTCTAATTTTTTTTTACAAGTAAATTAAAATAATGTCACTTTTTTACAAAATTATCAAAGGTATACTAAATTTATCTTTGTTTTTTAAGCCTTCACCTAACAAATTTTTTCTTAATCTTCCATTCAATTAGTTCCAAAAGTAAACGGTCCGACCCACAGATCAACTATCAAACAAATTTGAAAAGCACAATGATCCTAAAAAGATACCCAACATCACTAATAATTATAAATATATATATATATATATATTCGTTCTCAATACTTCCGTCAACCTGTTTAAGACCAAAACGAAAGAAATAAATCACCAAAATTAATTTACTAATCCGAATAATAATCAATATATAAAAAAAGACAATCCAGTATCACTAATGATTCACCCTCCGTAGGCATTTGGAAATGCCCAACATCAAAGCACAATGTGAAAGTCACATGTTTGTCTAATAAATCAGATCAAGAACACTTTTATCAAAATTACTGAGTTGTAAATAAAAATATTAAACATATATATCTAAGAAATAATAGAGACCAAATATAAATTTTATGATAATTTTTTAAAATTTATCACGTAAATAATTAATTTAAAATTAATAAAAATATATAAAATTTTAAATGTAAATAAATATTTAAAAATTATATAATAATTTTGATCTAAAACGGCAACATGATTATTTTTAAATCACTTTATAAGAAATTTTAGTTGTGTTTATTTCATGTTTAGTTTCAAGAATAAGTTTACAATCAATTGGTGTTAATCTCAGTTTACTTCTAATTAAATTTCTTGCATTGATATCTTATTGTTTATTTATAATTATAGTTAACATTTCACTCGAAAATTTATTTTATAATAATTTATTTATATCTCTGTTCGATCCATTGATTATGAAAATTAATTTCAAAATCCAAATTCACCTAATCTAATTGGTACTCTTAGAGGGGGTTCTGTAATTTCCAAACTTACTAACTTGTGATCGAAAAACTTGAATCCCGAGCCGGAAGGATCATTCAACTTCACCAGCAAGATATTTCCTATGCTCCTAGTGACTTTGGCGAATTTGTTCTCTTCTCTCATAATGTTTTTAGCAAACATTATTCAAAAGAGATGATTATTTTGCCAAAGGAATTCCTTATAACATTTTATAACAATTTTTTTTTTTGATAATTCAAGTATTCCATTTTTAACATTGATTAATCTTGAAGTGATAAAAACTTTTATCGATCACCCGAATAAATTCAAAAAATATAGATGGATTCTAACTAACGGTCCTCTAAAATTTGTTTGACATTTTAACAGTTTGATTTCCCTTTTCATGACTTTTCCGTCCACTTTGAATGAAACAAAAGAAGAAGAAGAAAATGCGAAATGAGATTAATATTACTAGGACAACTCTTCTCCCCTCACGCCCTAAATTCTAATTCATAGCATGGTCATAAAACAATGACCTTTGGGAGGGTCTCTTAAAGGATTGACAAGGAACCGATAAAGAATAGCCCCATAGGTGGGTCCCCCTCTCCACCCCAAGTCAACACATTGACTTTGAGAAGATACGGTGACTTTGAGAAGATACGGTGACTTTCACGACGCACGACCCAGGCTTCACAATCCCCCACTCGATGCTGGTTGGATGACCAGGAAGGACCCACACTAAGTGGCCAATCTCCACAGCCAGTCACGATACATGAAACATGGAACACTCTGTGGAGACCACGAAACAGCAAAGGTGAAGGTGCCCATCCCACTCCCATCTCGACCCACTTTAGGACTTATCTAAAAGCTTCTGAGAGCACTAAGATTTTTTTTTGGAAAAAAGTGGCCAACAATATTTTTCCTGTCCTTGAAATTATCGGAAAAACAGGGATGTTTTCAGCTTTAGATGACACGAGAAAAGGACATGAGCTGATAGCTACCTGGTTTAGAGAAGGCCACAAGACACGCCTTTGATCCAGAAAAGATATCCAATTGAGACCTGCAACTTCAAGCTCCACTCCTGAAACAGGCAAGAAGAAGCAGAGTAGTAGGATCTGAAATCAAAAGGGGCTTGTTAATTTCTTACAGCAAGTTGATGGGGAAAAAAAAGTAATATTTATTTCAACTAATGATTGTTTAGCAGCTGTCGAGATTGAGTTAGGGAATGTGGTTTCTTGCAATTATGTTCATCCAGAAAGGGAAGTCACACTGTGTTAGGCAAGCAGCCACATCATGGCCTGTCCATTACAAAGACAATTTTGTCCTGTTCCTGGTGAAAAGAAAAGAAAAACCATATGACAAATGCTTGGAGAAGGTTAAAGTTAACCAATAATTTTGTGGTGGGAGAGTGTCTCATGTCATAACCAAATGGAGGCCAAGTAGCTCATATATCTATCAAATGACTGTCATCATCTTCGAGTGGGAAGAAGGCCTAAAGAGAGCAAGGGATAAAAAGTAATGCACGATTCTTGCATTGAAGAAACAAGAAGCAAGAGAGATGTACCAGGCAGAGTAATCTGACCAGTTCCATGACAGCTCCCCTCCCACCTATGAAACGCCATGTCCTCCATCCTCAAGTACCTAAGAAGCCCACGAAGAGTGCCGGGAAGAGACAAAGAAAGCCACCACAGTAAAGAAGGAGGGGAGGCTAGCTCGCAGATGCAGACTTGTTGCATCGAGGATGGATGCACTCATATCTGCTTTCCCATGCCTTTGTTTGGCTTGGTTGAGCGCCGCCACGGTAAGCGGGAAGCAAGAGCCACCAGCACGAGGATCTCACGCATGAATTTTGTGAAGTCGACGGCAAATTCAGTCTTCCCAAACACCCACTTCACGGACCATGAGTCCCTGCCTTTTCTTCCTGAAGCCTTCTCCAATTTCATGGCAATTTATCCACAGTATGGTGAGACGCAACAAGTAGACCACTTCAGGGACAGTGAATATTACCACCTACATAGCCATGTCTGCCTTGACTATTATGGATTTAGCCTCTTCTCTCATGCTCAAATGCATTCATCCCTAGCATCTTCATCCACTGATCCCCTGGTATCAGGCCTCCTGCAGCCTCCTTTCTTCAACATCTCCTACAAATCAGCAAGCTTGAAATCTCAAGTGCAGTCTAATGACCAAAACAATGTCCTGGAATCTGCAATTAGGAAAAGAATCATGCATTTCCTCAATATATTGGATGGCGAATATAGCATGGTCTGCACTGCCAACAGAACTACGGCTTTCAGATTGTTGGCAGAATCATACCCTTTCCAGGCCACCAAGGGGCTACTAAGCGTCTATGATTACGAAAGCGAGGCCATGACTGCAATGGCAGAAAGTGCCCAGAGGAAAGGAGCCAAGGTCATGGAAGCTAGCTTTTCTTGGCCTAGCCTCAGGATTCATTCTGATAGATTGATGGAGAAGTTGAGAAAGAGGAGAAGGAAAAGAAGAGGACTCTTTGTCTTTCCACTTCAATCCAGGATCACTGGGGCAAGGTATCCCTATGTATGGATGTCTGTTGCAAAACAACATGGTTGGCAAATAGTTCTTGATGCATGTGGATTGGGGCCGAAGGACCTCGATACTCTTGGGCTTTCATTGATCCAACCAGACTTCATCATCTGCTCTTTCTTCAAAGTATTTGGTGAGAACCCCTCTGGTTTTGCAGGGTTGTTTGTGAAGAATTCCAGCATTGGATCCTTGGAGTCATCAACCATTGCCAGGAGCATCGGAATCGTGAGCATAGTCCCAGCAAGAAAGCTTTCACAGCTAACTGATGACTACTCGGGCACAGATATGGATGCTCATTCGTCTAAAAACCAATTCGAAGAAGATGACATAGAGACCACCAGTTCATTCTCAGGACCAATACCTGGGCAGATTTACAGTGGCTCACTTACCATGGATACTATGGTTGGAGATAGTGTTTCTGCAGAAAAGCAAAAGCAAGTTAGGATATCTGAGCAGGGAGAAAGTTCCAAAGTGCAGCAGGAGAAGGAAGAATTATCATATGGTATCGGAGAAATAGAATGTGAACATTCTGAGCAAGCAGAGAATATCAGAGTCAACTCTGGAGCAGACAAGGGCTTGGAGTTCTTGTGCAGAGGATTAGACCATGCAGATTCTCTAGGTTTGTTGCTCATCAGCACCAGATTGAGATGCATCACCAATTGGTTAGTTACTGCTTTGATGAAACTGCGGCATCCTCACTTGGATAGTGCTCATTCCCTGGTTAGGATCTATGGTCCACGGATAAAATTTGACAGGGGGCCTGCTTTAGCTTTCAATGTATTCGACTGGAAAGGGGAGAAGATTGAGCCTGTGTTGGTGCAAAAGCTTGCAGATAGAAGCAATGTTTCTCTTGGTTGTGGTTTCCTAAACAATATCTGGTTCTCGAACAAATATGAAGATGAGAAAAATAGAGTGTTGGAGAGGAGAGACTGTGAAAGAGCACTTGCACGAAACAGGAGCAAGGAAAACATTGACATGGGAATAACTGTCATACATGCTTCCCTTGGTTTCCTTACTAACTTTGAGGATGCATACAGGCTTTGGACGTTTGTTGCTAAGTTTCTGGATGCAGACTTTGTTGAGAAGGAAAGATGGAGGTATATGGCTTTGAATCAAAAAATGATTGAGGTCTGATATGATTGACTTGAATTTTCTGGAGTTGATGCTTTCTGGTTGAACTTCCATGGGGAACTGAAAATATATAGTTCCCTCTGCTATATGTTGATACAATAGTATCTTTTGTACGAACGAACAGCATCAACCATTCATTCTTTTTACTTTTTATTGATCCAAAGTTTGCATATGTGAATTAGTATTTTGGGACCAAATCAAATGAATTCCTCAAGCCAATTTTTACACTTAGCTGTTTTACTATGATCATAGACTTGGTCAATGTATTCGTGTCGACAAGAATGTAAATCACATGGAAACACAACAATGCAATTTAGATCTTGTAGTCTTAAGTTTGGTTCCTCTGAAAAATGAAATTCTATTGACGATGATTAAGTGAATATGAGAATAAGACAAGAACATGATTACTTTATTGCCAATTGAATGTTCAAATATAAATCAGATTCCAATACTGACTACTGTAGAGATATTCCTAGTAAGAAGTCATTAGTCATGGCACTTATGGCCTGTAGAATGTAAATTTTGAGAGAAAAAAACAAAATGAATGGAAATATTAATCAGAAACAAAGGTCACAAATAACAGCATACAATCATATCAAAGGGAACCAAATAATCAAAAACCAAAGAGGAAATTAAAACAAATGTTCATCGACATAGGTGAAAGGAAAAAAAAAAATACAAATGGATATGAACCCACATCTCCCATTTCCTCATAACTTGGATAACACTGCTCTCTATGCCAAAAGAAAAGATTAACCATCTATAAATATTTAATTGATGAACAGAATGAATAAATGTAGTTGTTATAAACAATAACTCAAAGAATGTAAAACAATTACGAACTAAATAAACACCTAGTTTTTACTTAAACCTGTTGGAAAAGAAGGGATGGAATGCATGAAGGCAAAACTATGCGTAGCTTAACTAAAAGAACTACTGGAATATGAACTCAACCAACTGCAATGAAATGATTAAAAACAAAAGTACTGATGAATAAAGTAAAAAGCTCAATAAGTTAACAATTGAAGATATTTGGCAAGAATTACATGCACAAGAATAATGGAGTAGGATACTGGATAGCTAGGAGCTCAAAATATGCCTGTTGCATGTTTTCCCAGTGATGTATAGACACACATTATTGTAAAATGCAGCCTTTTCAAGTAGGTTTGATCCATTTATCCTATTTTCGAGAAAAAATATTCAAGTCAAGCATTGCCATAGCATCATAAAATGCTAGCAGTACAAGCTCACCAGCAAGCTAATTTGCAGACCCAACAAACATAGCAATCTAATCATACCACTAGCAAGCAATCCGTGCCATAAGTAGAAGCAAATTAATGAATGATAGCACAACTTCTTCTTTTTTTGATGAAAGGTAAATAATGATAGCACAACTTTGAATGTGCAGTTGGAGGTAATTCACTATTCCATCATTTTTTCATTAAAATAAATTCTCCCAAAGAGGAATGTTAATACAAAAAGAAAAAAAAGTTCATTTCTTACCCTTCTTTATTGCTTTTGTAATTTCATCGTTTTGCAATGCTGAGGACTCTTTTAGAGTACGGCGACCGGAGTGGAAATGAAGAACAAACACTTAAAATCTAAGAGGAGTAAAAGGATGGAACAATTGTTATATATTCTATTAATCTCCTAGATATATATACATACATCTTGACTCTTATAACCAATTTGCATCCCGGTTTACCTTCAAACATGTAACTTTCTTACCTCAAAAAAGATGCTATTATTTCATCAATGCATGGAAAGTGTTAGGATTGTTTCTTCTCTCTGATAACACCAGTGTTCTTTGTAACCCAAAAAAGTCAAAAGCACTTTTCTTTTATTGATTTCTATATCGCTGTAAGCTTGTAAGTTTAACTTACTATCGTGATACTCATAAAGCTTTCAACACATTATTAAACTAAACATTAGAATGCAATTGTCAATTAAATGCCACTTATTTAGTTGCCTTTAGTTCCTGTTTCAGCCCCAACTGTTTGTTATCAAAATAATCACGCCCTTCTCCCTTATTAATTAAAGAAAAACAAAGTAACATTCATTAAGATCAGCTACAAGTGTTCATGGTTTGCAAGCAGAAGAACTAGCTAGTTGTACATAGAAAACAGATTATTTCGAGAGAAAATCAAGGCTACAATATATATGCTTCACATTGCATTTGATTTTCTTTTATTCTTTTTCGAAAACGAGAAAGGGTGTGAACTTGTTGCTTACCTCAGGAGGTTCATATTAAGAATATAGATGCATCTCCATAAACTGAGTACAAATACTAAACTAGGCCTTGAACAAACCAGCCCTAAGAGAGTTCAAACAAAACTAGCTACTAAATATGGTAACTATCTCCTATTTTGGTACTACAAGATACACATTCGTGTGCGTGTGTGGTGGTGGTGAGGATATGAGATGATAAAAAGCCCTAATAATTGAAGAAAACAAATTCTAAGAAATGTACATGCCTACAGAGAAATAGCCGGTCAACAATCAAAGTTTCCAGCAAATGCTAGGGCAGGGGATAAGAAAACTTATCGACCTCAGGAGTTGCAGCTACCATTGATGAAATCCCCCTCTGGCGTTAGGGCACCGTGCTGCTCCAGTTGAAGAAATCCGAAGAAGCTCCAGTTACGGCGACGACGCCGACGACGCCGACAACAGATGGATGGATGGAGAAGGCCAGTGGAACTGTGGAAGAGACACCGATCTGGCAGAGTAAGAATTAATTATAAATAATTATTATAAAAAAAGAGTTAATAAAAGCAAATTTGAAATGTTAAAAATAATAAATTATTAAATATTTTTAAGAGCAATATATAAGATATGTAATTAGTTTAAATTTGATTTAGGGTAGAAGGGGTAAATATATAAAACAATATAGGGGTTTTTCTAAGTCTACAAGTTACCCCTAGAAAAAAAATATGAATGAGATAATATTAAATCTGGAATGATCGATTTGGTTCTTTAAAAGTTTTTTAAAAAACTCAGTATTCCGTAGTTATGCGTTCCATTTGAAAAAAAAATCTATAAATACGTCATAGCTGAAGATCAAACTATCCTAGGTGATAATTTGACACTCTTCTATTGCACCATAGTCCTACAAGTTACCCCTAGAACATCCATATTGGTATTAATACATAAATGTTATAATACTTAAATAATGTTATAATAGATGATTAATTTAATTTGATTGTTGATTAATAAAAAAGTATATTCTTTCATATTTATACAACTTCACCTATCTTATAAATAGGAGAAATAATAAGATAATTCTCTCTTCCTCTATTATTAAATTATAACACATTATCAACACGAGCACTCTTAAGGTATAAACTCATAAACATTCTTATTTTGTAATCTTTCTTTGAAGCTCTCAAAATAACACAAATTTTTAATTTTATATTAATTCTCCTGAAGTAGTAGTATATTTAGATTTAATATTGATAGTGTAGCACAAATTTTAAAATTATATTGATGCTTCTGAAGTACAATTTTTAATTCTATGTTGATGCTCCTGAAATAGCACAACTTGAATTTATATTGATATATTGACAGATTTGTAATTTTAAATATAAAGATATAATATTTATCAATATTCTTGAAGAATATTAATCTAAGATATAAATTTTATCAATATTCTTGAAAAATATTAATTTAAGATTAATACATATCAATATTCTTGAAGAATTTTGATTAAAGATATATGATTTATCAATATTCCAAAAGAATATTTAAATATATATTCGATTTATCATATTATGACCGGCTTATTTAATATTTGTTTTCCTTTTTTTTAATTTTTGTTGCTATAATATTTTTGTGGGGACACAAATATATCATAACTATGACAACACAATATGTTTTGATCATATTATCACATACTTGTTTAATATTTGTTTCTTTTTAATTTCCGTTGTTATAATATTTTTGTGGACACAAATATTTGATTGCTTCAAATAATAACACATTTTGTTCTATAAATGATATTATTCTAATTATTTTCTTAATTTATTTTTATATAATGGTTGTCATGACAAATATTACGAAACTTGAATTTGTAGCACTTGACTTAACTGGAAAAAATCATTTGTCATGGATTTTGGATGCCGAGATCCACCTTATTGTTAAGAGCTTAGGAGATACAATAAAAGAAGAAAAAAAAGAATCCCTTCAGGGTTGTGCAAAAGTACTTATTTTCCTTCGCCATCATCTTAATGATAGATTGAAAGTTGAGTATCTCACTGTAAAATAATCACAAGAACTTTGGAAAAATTTGAAAGAAATATTTGATCATCAAAGAACTATAGTTCTTCAAGATTAGCTCCGAACTCATACTTTATGAAGAGAAAATTACCGATCAAGATTTATTAGAAAAAACTTTCTCCACTTTTCATGCATCGAATGTGCTCCTACAACAATAATATCGTGAGCGTGGATTTAAAAAATATTCTGAGTTTATCTCATGTTTACTAGTTGCTGAACATAATATGAGTTACTCATGAAAAATCATCAATTGCATCCAACTGAATCTACACTGTTTCCTAAAACAAATGAAACATCATTCCTCAAAGTGAATGCTAACTCATCTCAAAATCATAAAATTGAGATAAGTCGTGGGCGTGGCCATGGCCAAAGGAGAAATTATCAGCAACAAAATAGTAAAAGACTTAAAATAAGCAACCAGCAGTGAAAATCTAACAATGAAGAAGTAAAAGGGAAAAACTTAAAAGAATATGAAGATAAGTGTTTTAAATGTGGGATGACGGGGCATTGGTCTCGTACCTGTCGTACAACAAGGCATCTTATGGATCTATACCAAAATTCGATCAAAGAACAAGGGAAAATAGAGACAAATTTTGCTAATGATTATGATCCAATTGACATAACTCATTTGGATGTCTCTAATTTCTTTGCTCAGCTAGATGACAATATTGATCATTTTATTAGTGGCGGCGTGCTAGACAATATGAAATAGTTGTATTTCCGTTTCAGTGTCTTCTCTTTACCAAGTTTACTTTTGATTTAAGTTGTAGGTGAAGTCTCTAGAAAGTATGGAATGATTGTCTTTCAGTCCAATTACAATGTATTTTCTATTTCAAAATTTTATTTTCTTTTAAGTTGTCAATGAGAGTTATTATTTTGGATCTTCATTTAATAAAGTGTTTTATTTATAAATCTTGCAAAAAATTATATTGGAATTATAACTCTTTTACTTATATATTTATTTTTTAAAGATTAATAATGGAATATCAAAACAAATGTCTAGCAGATAGTGATACAATCCACACCATCCTTCCAAGCAAAAGGTATTTTTTGGAGTTAACATTAGTTAAAAATAATGTTATAACAATATCGGATACATAAAAAATTATTGAAGGCCATGGAAAAGTAAATATCATTTTACAAAATGATACAAGCCTATATATTTAAAATGCACTATATGCTAGCAAATCCAATAGAAACTTGCTTAGCTTTAAAGATATCTATTGAGATAGTGATACAATCCACACCATTCTTCAAAGCAAAGGTATTTTTTGGAGTTAATATTAGTTGAAAATAATGTTATAACAATATCGGATGCATAAAAAATTATTGAAGGTCATGAAAAAGTAAATATCATTCTACAAAATGATACAAGCCTATATATTGAAAATGCACTCTATGCTAGTAAATCCAGTAAAAATTTGCTTAGCTTTAAAGATATCCGCCAAGATGGATATCATATCGAAACATTAAATGAAAATAGTATTGAATACCTTTGCATTATATCTATTATATCTAGCCAGAAGTAGATAAAAGAAAGATTGCGTGTACTCTCTTCTGAGATGTATTGTACAACAATGAAAGTAATTGAGACAAATATAATAACAAACCAGAAGTTTGTTGACAAGCACAGTTTCATATTATGACACGACCGACTTGGTCATCCTAGGATAACAATGATGCGAAGAATAAAAAATAATTCATGTGGATATCCTTTAAAGAACTAGAAGATTCTTTTACATAACAACTTTTCATGTGTGGCTTGATCACAAGGCAAACTAATTATAAGACCTTCCCCCACAAAGATTAATGTTGAAACTCCAAACTTCTTAGAGAGGATTCATGGGGATATTTGTGGACCTATACACCTACCATGTGGACCATTTCGATATTTCATGGTATTGGTTGATGCTTCAACTAGATGATCACATGTTAGTTTGCTTTCATCTCGAAATATAGGCTTCACTAAATTACTTGGGCAAATTATTAAACTACGAGCTCAATTCAATGATTACTCAATCAAATCAATTCGCCTTGATAATGTTGCTGAATTTAAATCATAAACATTTGATGACTATTGTACGTCAATCGAAATTTCAATTGAACATTTAGTTGCTCATGTTCATACACAGAATGGACTAGCAGAATCGTTTATTAAATGATTGTAATTAATTGCTAGACCACTACTTATGAAAACAAAACTTTCATCTTCTATTTGAGGTCATGCCATAATACACGTTGCATCATTGATTAGTGTAAAACCAACTAATTATCACTAATACTCACCGTTACAACTTGCCTATGGTTGAGAACCTGATGTTTCTCATCTTCGAGTATTTGATTGTACAATATAGATCCCTATCTCACGTACACAAAAAACCAAAATAGGTCCATAACATAGACTTTGGATTTACGTGTGATATGATTCACCATCCATTATTAGATATTTGGAGCCTTAAACAGGTGATTTGTTTACTGCAAGATTTGCAGATTGTCACTTTGATGAAATGAATTTTCCAACGTTGGGGAGCAAAGTTATATCCTGAAGAACAACAAAAAATTTATTAGAATGAAAAAACCTTATCTCATTTTTATCCTCGCAACAATCAATGTGAGCAAAAAGTAGAAAGAATCATTCACTTGCAAAGAATTGCAAATCAATTGCTTGATGTTTTTGTTAATACAAAAATGTGACAAAGTCATACATACAAGTAGAAAATACTCCAATAAAAATCGATATCCCTATAGGACCATCAATTACTCTACCTATAAATGTTTCTAGAATATGCCAGAAGCGTGGTCAATCAATTGGCTCGAAAGACACTATACCTCAAAAAAGAAAGATACAAGAAAAGGAAGAATCAAAAGATCCAAAAGAAGCAATTCTAGATAATATAGTAAGAGAAATCAATGAATCAGATGTGGATAATATTATTTCTGAAGAATCACAGTTACATGAAAATAATGATATTTCAATAATTTATTTGATATCTCATAAAATATGAGATCGAAATAATACAATCATTGATGATATTTTCGCTCTCAATATGACCCTTACATTGTGCAAGGTGATAAAGATCCCGAACCATAATCTATCAAAGATTGTAAAGAAAGAAATGACTGACTAAAATGGAAGGTGACTATACAGATTGAATTAGAATCTTTAGAAAAATATAAAGTCTTTGGGTATGTAGTTCGAACACCTAAAGATGTAATCTCGGTAGGATATAAATGGGTGTTTGTATGAAAAAAAATATTAAAAAGTGAAATTGTGAGATACAAAGCCAGACTTGTAGCTCAAGGTTTCTTACAGAGACCTGGAATCGATTATGAGGAAATATATTCACCTGTGATGGATGTCACTACTTTTCGATTCTTGATTAGTTTGGTTGTATCAGAAAAATTGGACATGCGACTTATGGATGTGATCACTGCATATCTATATGAATCACTCGATAGTGATATATACATGAAAATCCCTGAAGGATTCAAACCACTAGAAGCAAATGATGTAACCCCTAAGACAATGTTCTCAATAAAATTGCAAAAATCATTATATGAATTAAAGAGCATGTGGTACAATTGCCTAAGTGAATACTTATTACAAGAAAGATATACAAATAATGCTATTTGTCCGTGCATTTTTACAAAAAAAGATGGAAGAAGGTTTTACAATTATGGCAGTATATGTTGATGATCTAAAGCTTATAGGGACTCCCGAAGAGCTCAACAAAACTGTTAATTATTTAAAAAGTGAATTTGAGATGAAAGACTTAGAAAAGATAAAATTTTGTCTTGGATTGCAAATTAAACATTTACCAGAAGGAATATTTGTTCATCAGTCCTCATACACTAAAAGGTTACTAAAATACTTTTATATGGATAAAACACATCCATTGCCTTCACCAATGGTTGTTCGATCACTTGATACTAAGAAAGATCTTTTTTGTCCACTCAAAGATGGAGAGAAAATAATTGGTCCAAAAGTATCATATTTTAGTGCAATTAGTGCATTATCATACCTCGCCAAGTGCACTCGCCCAAATATCGTCTTTTCTGTTAACCTTCTAGCAAGACATAGCTTTTCTCCAACTCAAAGACGTTGGAATGGTATAAAGCACATATTTCATTGCCTTCGTGGTACAATCGACATGGAGTTATTTTATTCGATAAGAACAAATTCGTCTTTAGTAGGATATGCAAATGCAGGTTATCTTTTAGATCCACATAAAGCTAGATCCCAAACAAGTTATGTGTTTACACAAGGATGCATTGCTATATCATGGAAGTCAACAAAACAAAATTTAACAGCGACATCGTCGAATCACTTTGAAATTATTGCAATGCATGAAGTAAGTAGAGAATGTATATGGTTGAGATCTATGACGCTACATATTCAAGAAACATGCGGACCAACAATAATTAAAGATAGCTCGACGACTATACTCAAAGATAATATTGCTTGCATTACATAACTAAAGGGAGGCTATATTAAAGGGGATAGAACAAAACATATTTCACCAAAATTATTCTACACACATGAACTTCAGATGAAAAGTGATATTGATGTCCAGCAAATTCATTCCAACAATAATGTAGCTGATTTATTCACAAAAGCATTTCTGACGTCAACATTCAAGAAATTGATGCATCAATTAAAATATCTTCAATGATTGAAATCAGGAGGAGTATCTATTGCTGTACTCTTTTTCCTTTGTTTAGATTTTTTTCACTGGATTTTACTGACAAGATTTTAACGAGATAACATTGGATTCTCCATCAATTGTGGCAAAAGGCGAAACGAAAATAAAGTGGATTCTCCATCAATTGTGGCAAAAGGCGAAACGCTCGCCCCCAGCGCCCCCGCCAATCCGTCCCAGGAACAACACGGAGGAGGTAAATCACGAGGGCTAGTATAGCCAGCCCGAACAGTGAC
>JBBUKS010000095.1:753893-790307 GCA_038050645.1 Hedychium gardnerianum | reverse complement strand
CATTGCATGCTGCATGCTATCGGCTATGTCTCCCATTCAGTTGGTTGAGTGAGTCGTAGCATTGGTGATACATGTGATATCAATTAGGGCTCCCTTCGGGTGTGAGCTTGTCGCAGACATATCACTACTTGTGTTGTTATATCATGGCTGCCTATGAGGTCATACGTTGTAAATAGTTTCTCCCGCAGCCCGTAGCTATATAGCTACCTCTTGTCTTCCCACAAGGGCATTCGTGGTAGAGAGTTTCTCCCGCAAATAGGGACCCTGACATTTACGAACTGCCCATGAGTATCGTGGTAGAGCGTTTCTCCCCCAAACAGGGACCCTGACATTTATGAACTGCCCATGAGTATCGTGGTAGAGCATTTCTACCGTAGTCCACAGCTGACGAGTTGAGTGTCAGGTCATTTGTAAATCATATGGTGGAGCATTGCTCCCACATACGAGATCCCAATTTCTGATACTTATACCGATATATGCATATGAGATACAATACTTATATTGATTATTGAGGGTACATGCATATGAGATATTGTACCCATATTCTTTACTACTGTCACTACTCATGATACTATATACAGTTGAGTAGGGTGCTTGTGTAGTAGTGACATACGGGTGTCCTCACTCAATGGTGAGTATATTCTTCTTTGAGACTGTATAACTTTGAGTTCCTGTACTCTTTATTGTTCATGCACTATCTGTCTTATACCCGCTTAGTATTCCTTTGTATTCACCACCCTTGCTTTTTATTATTGTTTCCATGTTAGCAGGTATATGATGATTGGGTCGCTTGGAGGATATTTGTCCGCGCCATCCCACTCACATCGAGCTACGATCTATTTTAGTTTTATTTCAGCTATCTGCTTCCACATTTATTTATTCATTTGGCATTGTATTATTTAAGTTGTATCTTGTTATTGGTATTTATTCGGTTGTGTATTCGGAGTGTTAAGTCGAGCCGGCTCGCAGTTGATTATTTGGATTTTATGTGTGGAGTAGACCCCCTTGTTATTCTCTATTCTATTGGATATTTTTTTTTATCAACTATGTGGTTGTATAACCAAAAATTGTGATTGTCATAGGGGAGTGCTGTCCATTTTCAACGGATAAGTGTACTCTTGGGGCGTAACACCAGCATTGGTTGCTCGCGATCAGCAGGCGACACCGGTTCAGACGAGCGATGGCACGTCGCGAGCACAAAGAAGAATTAAAACTTAGCCTTTTAATTAGAAACCGAGGTTAATTAAATCAATCAACTCTCACTTAAATGGATATTTTAAACGGGCTTTCCAAACCCCTAATCCATTTATTCCATTAAAATATAACCAACAATTCATTTTTAAATTTCCATAAAAATTCTTATAATTTTATTTCCTTATTTTTTATCAATTATTTTATTATTATGTCCCTAATTAAATTTAATTATGTCAAATTTTAATCATTTTAATTTTATCATCTTGATTTATATATATGATGGCAAAAGGCGTAATGCTCGCCCCAGTGCCCCCACCAGCCCGTCCTAGGACCAACACGAAGGAGGTAAATCACGAGAACTAGTCTAGCTAGCTCGAACAGTGACCAGTGCATGGGAGAGGGCAGGAACCTGACTACTAGCTAGAATTTGACCCTGCCAGGATTTGACTCTCAGACCTCATGGTGGCAACACCGCATGCACTAGCCTTCAGTCCATCCCGTGGGGACATCTTGATTTATATATATATATATATATTGGATATATTACAAAAATAGCAGAGAAGAAACAACACACAATTAGTTACTTGGTTCGTAACCTAGCGGACTACTACTGCTAAATATGATAATTAAAAATAATAAAATAATGGGCGTTGATCGAGGAATAAGTTTAAAGGAATTTTTAGGGATTTTTAGAAATTTTCCGGGATTAATCAGAGCTATATAGAGGAGTTCATGAGGATATTAATAATAAGCTAAAGCCTGTTTGAAATATCGAATAAATGGGAGTTGATTATTTTTATTAACATAAGGTAGAAATGAATAAACTTAAGGTTATAGATTAAAAAAAAACCCTAAGCTACTTCACCCAAAAATCGCAGCCTACTCTTCTTCCCCCGAATTCGACCATTGTTGATTCTTTCTCTCCCTATTGGTTGGTCGTTGATTTGCGGTCGACGCCGCCTCCTTGCCACCAGCGAGGACTGTGTTGTTTCTGAATCGGATGGGCGACGACGAGGGCTCAAGGACGACAGCCGTGGACGCCTCCTGGTGATGGTTGGAAAGGATGAGTAACAAGAATCGGGATGCGAGTTCTTCCGTGTGGGTAGGCGACCACTTTGGCATCATCAGCCTCTCCGGCCTCCGCATTGTCCACCTCCACGGTAACTGCGCCATCTACAACTTCTGCATCCCCGCTTACTTCACCGATGAGGACATGAATTAGCAGTCGAGAGCCATCGCTATCATGATCGACAACGCCGGAGCGGCTGCCATAATGACTACCGAGGGCATCATCAAGATCGTCATCAATCTCAACATCTCCTACTTCTCTATCACAAAGGTCGATGTGTGTAAAAAAAACCTATCACTGATCTTTGATCGACTAGTGTGATGATCCTATTTTCTATATATGTGACTGGAAGAGGTGGAGATTGATGCGCGTATATTGCAGTACAAAGGTAAGAAGCTGATGGGCGTGACTGGGGAGGTGCGTAAGAAGGAGGGTGCTCATATGGTGGCGGTGGGAAAACAGTGGATGGTTGCCGCCCAACTGGTTGGTGTCGGACTAACTCCCCGCCACCTCTACTCCAGCCATTTCTTTTGTTCCGGCCACATCAAATTATTTTCAGCAGCCACCATAGTAGGGTGGGTGCTATTGTTCTGGCAGTCAATAGTAAGGTAAGGTAATCTTTGTTGGAGTATCATGGTTGTTTGATCGATGATCATTATTAGATGTTGGATCATGTAGTTATGTTGTGTAATTAATTTGGAGTGTGAGGATCTATTCATCACTGGTTTTAGGTAGGTGTCAGTGATGCTCTGATGTCTTATGCTTGTGGAGTGGATGATTGTAGATGATATTGTAGTTAGCTTTAATTGTAATAATCATGTATGAATTATGTTCTTTCAATAAAACTGAGCATGATAATTGTGAGTTAATTTCCACTATTAATTAGGAATTTGATGTGAGTAGTGATGGATTGTGTAGGTTTTGGCCATCTTGAGATTACATGAATGCGGTCATGTTGAAATTGATTTGGGGTTTAATGTGTTCAGATTTGGGTAGATGAGGTTGTTTTGTTGAACGTGTTTTGTGAGTTATGTGGTGGAGAGTTTAAACCCAAAATATGTCATTTTTATGTTCTTGTGTACTTGTAAATTAGGGATCTTGGATGGACTCTAGGGTTGTTTGTATACGATTTCATGGATGACCAAATTGGATGTAAGGACATCATCTTTGTTAGGTTTTATGAGGAAGAAGAAACTCTTGGGTACATATACCGTGTAATTAGATTTTCTTATTAGTGGATTTAGTATTGACTTGACTAAGTATACATATATGAAGGGCGGTTTTGGGTTAAACCTGAATTCTAGGGTTTGATTGGGTAATCATGTAGTTATTTGACATGCATGTGGCATGTGTTTATGAACATGAGTCGGTATATAATTATTCATGTCATGTAGAGTTATACCTGAGTGTGATGTATTTATATGTTATGATCATATAGTGATAGACACGCGTGTAGCATGTATTTATACATACGTGATAGCTTATATTTCATTTATACCATGTAGTTATTAATGTGGATGTGTATGACGTGTATCAAGTTTGATATTACATATAGAGATTATCATATATGATTGTAGTTATATACACGTGTGTGACGTGTAATATGATTAGTATGTCTGCATGGTTATCGCTAAGTACATTTACGTAGTTAAACATATGTGAGAGTAGATTTACGTGTCTACCTACCACCATGGTAGTGAAGACTCTAATGTATCTGAGCCCTCTGTTGGCAATAATATGAGTTTATGGCTGGAGGCTAGTGGGACACCGAAAGGGGGAAGGATATTAGGAATGAGTTTCTTGAGCAGAACCCAAAGAGTTTCTGGTACATTTTCTTCCACCCGACCAACAATAAGGGCTCAAATAAATAGCTTGACTGAAGAGGTTAGCCATTTGAAGTGGATAATATTGCAAAGAGATCAAGAAATGGTGCAAAGGGATCAACAATTGTTGCAAAGGGATCAAGAAATTAGCGATTTGCGCCGACAACAAGACTTCATAATGCGACATCTTTAGTTGAGCTCCGCTCCAAGTTAGATTACTCCCCGTTCCGGTGATGATGGTGGCAACGACAACGATGATGGTGGTGATAGTTCTTCGTGACTTTAATTATGTATGAGTGTTATTTGTCTCATAATTAGTATTTTTGAACATTAATTATTTGATTGTGAACCTTTCAATTTGTATTTTTTATTAATATTGTTAATTTATTTTGAACAGGTTTGGTGAAGCCAAGTAAACTGGTACAAATTAAAAATCCATGTCGGAGAAAAAAGTAAGTATTAAGTTTTGTATTAGTTTCATAGATTTTCTTGCTAATTATAAATGATCATTTTTGTTTGTTTGTTTTGATGCAGGAAAAGAAGAATGAAAGGAGAAGAAAACTTTTGTGGAAGAAGAAGATGAGTTAGTGATGTTTGTGTATTTTTATTTTAATTAACTTGTTTAACTTCTTGGAGAATGTTAGATATTTTGGGGTATGATGACTTGTATGGATTTGATATGTTTCTTTAGACTTATTTGTATGATTTTATTTTGACAATTTTGGACTTGTATTATTATAGATTTGGTTTCGAATATTAATAAGATGTGTATCTTTTGTGATATATGTTAAATATGATGTGTATGTTATGAATAAAATGTGATAATGTTAAATATGATGTGTTATAAACAGGTTTGTAAATGAATTAAATTGGATTGTATTAATAATAAAATATAGAAATGGAAAGGTTCTGGCCAAATTTTTCTCATTTTGGGACGAATTTGTCGACGAAAATAATTCATCGCCAAATTATCGTTAATTACTATTATAATAATGATTCTGTGATAAATCTGGATTCATCGCAGAATTTGGGACGAATCCATGAATTCATCCCAGAATTTTAGAATTAGCAGATTAGTGATGAATTTATATTCGTTGCAGATTTGACGATGAAATTATTATTCGTCGCCAAATTTGGCTATCCTGCATTTGGCGATGAATCCATTTTCGTTGCCAATTTTACAACGAATATCAATTTTGTCGCCAAAATTGGGACAAAATTAGAATTTTATAGTAGAAGATCGTTTGGAAATTTTGGGACGAATTTTTTTTAGTTGCAGAAGTGCAACGAATTTGACGACGAAAATAAAATTTATCGCTAATTTTGGCGTTGAATTTAAATTTGTTCGTCGCAAAACTTGGCGACGACAATATAGGGATGAAAAAAATTTCGTCGCAGAATTTGTTCCAAAATATTTTGCGACGGATATTTTTTTTAAAATTCATCCTAGAATTCATCCCAAATTGTCTATTTTTTTTAGTGTACCCTAGGACATTATTATACTTATTCAATCGACAAAGATCTTAAGTAAATATAATAATCATAAACATTGTCTTTTATGAATAAAATATGATATAATAGATCCCTTGTCAATCATTTCATAATTGACTCTTAGGGCTGATACTAAGAATCTCCCTGTCACGCCCCGAAAGTATACATGCCCGTAGATACGGATGATACTCTCTAGTGATGATCTTCAATACAACAAGATCCGAGCCCTCACAAATAAAAACACAACCACGCAGTGTAAATAATAATACCCTAGTCGGGTAGCACAACCACGCAGCGTAGACAATAATACCCTACTCGGGTAGCACAACCATGCAATGTAAACAATAATACCTTACTCGGATAGCACAACCATGCAGTATAAGCAATAATACCCTACTTGGGTAGCACAACCACGCAGTATACTATTAAACAAGTAAATCAAAGAAACCCAAATACTCAACCGCGTGCCGACACGACTTAAAACTCCGAGTACATAGCCAAAAATAAGATCAAAGTCCAAGTCCAGATTATTTTATTACAATGCCAAACTAAAAGTAAGTGCGGAAGTAAAACCACTAGAGCGAAGAGAAATTATCCAAAACTCAACGCGACATAGGATGACATGGGCAGAACCCTCCAAGCGACCCAATCTGCTAACCTGAAATAAAGTGATATGCAAGATAGTGAGTATAAAGAAATACTCAATGGATCTAGAAAGACAGTGCATGATCAATAATAGTATAAAGAGTGCAAAGGTATACAATCTCAAAGGTAGATACTCACAAAATGAAAACGTGTTCATAAATGTCTATACTACACAGACACTCTAATAAGCTGCATACTGTATCATGAGTAGTGTCAATAATAATCAAAATGAGTATAATATCTCACATGTATGTACCGTCAGAAATCCATATAAGTACAATATCTCATATGTGTATATCGAAACAAGTATAGAAATAGGGGTCTCGTATGTGAGAGCAATGCTCTACCACAGGGTATACAAATGACCAAGACACCCAACTCATCAGCTGTGGATTGTGGGAGAAACACTCTACGATACTCATGGGCAATCCAAAAATGTCAGGGTCCCTATATGTGGGAGAAACTCTCTACCACTAATGGTCTCGTGGGCAGACAGGAGGTAGCTATCTAGCTACGGACTGCGGGAGAAACTCTCTGCCACATATAATCTCGTGGGCAACCAGGGTATAACAACCCAAGTAGTGACATGTCTACGACTAGCTCACACCCGAAGGGAGCCCTGATCGATGACACATGTATCACCAATGCTATGATTCACTCAACCAACTAAATGGGAGACATAGCCGATCACATGCAATGCTTCATCGGGATGCTACAACTCACTCAATCAACCTAATGGTTGATATAGGCGATAACATATATGTAATATCGTGATGCTACGACTTACTCAACCAACCTAATGGAAGACATAGCCGATAGCATACATGCATCTCCGTGATTCCACGACTAGCTCACACCCGAAGGGAGTCCTGATTGCTAGCACACATGCAACACCGTGATGGTAGGTAGACAAGTAAATCTATCATCACATATGTCTATCTACACCAATGTACTCAGCTACATCTATGAAGATATACTAAATTATCATACACGTCACACACGTGTTTATAACTACAAATCAGATATGATAATCACTAATAAACATCAACATTGGTACATGCCACACACGTGTCCACATCTATAACTATATGACATAAATGAAACAAGAGCTAACAACTAAATATAACTGCATGCCACACGCATGTCTATCAACAACATGATCATAACATGATTCAAGGTATACACCACCCACATGTATAACACTACATGACATGGACAAACTAAACTACATGTGAGCAACCACACGCCACACGCGTGTTAAACAATTATATGATTACCCAATCATAAGCATGATCCTATTGTGCACATCATACAAGTGTACACACTACATGTATGAAAAACACAAAGACTGTATAGATATAAATCAATCATCTCTATGTACAAGCAGACAAGTATCAAACTCATATGGCAAGTGAATAGAGTCAAGATAAACACAACCACTATATCAATAAAAATATATCATGCACCAAGATCAATTACTATAAAAGAAGTCAAGCAAGAAATACCTGCCTCCAAATAGGTCATGACGAATAATCCTCAAGTCCTAGTACTCATCTCGTATCAGTGTCCTGCGTTATTGAAACTCAAATTAAATCAAGGTCTATCATAAACATATAACTGAACCAAATCCTAAACAGTACAGGAAAACCCTAATTGGATCAACCTATTTGTTCCACATATAGATCTCCTTATCACTCCACATAACCAAACCCTAAATTAGTCCAACTCAACCAAATAAAACTAACAACTAATTACTAAGCTCATTAACATGAGAGCTCTTTATTTTTCACATCTCAACCAAAATTGGTATTCATACATCCTAATAGATCTTTCATAAAGCTCCCAATCATTTACACGATCAATAAATTCAACTCCATAGTTCAATCAAAGATCCACAAGATACTTCTAGATAAAACTCAACCAGTTTCACAAATCTTAAATCCAATTATATCAATTCAACCACTATCCATATGTATCTACAACCATTTTATACAAATTCAACTCTAGTTAATAGATCTAATTACAATCCAAGAACTCCAATTTCTACCAATGCAATACAAACCATACAATAACCATCCAACTGATTTACATTCAAAACATTATACAAGGTAAACTCCTAACATTAGGTCTAATTCATAGTTCCAATTCAGATTAATTTAACCAACATAACTTCACAATCAGAATTCATAACCCAAATTCACCACCAATAGTCCAACCCAAGGACTCAAGATAACTTAGCATCATAACATAACTACATCATTCTTGAATTCATAGCCCAAATCGAACACATCATAACTCTCATGAACCAAACATCCAACAACTCAATCATCTTATACAAATTAATACTATTCAATAGATCCAATTCAAATCCAATAATCTCCAAACAACTTTAGCACTTGCGAACCAATATCTCAAATTCAGAATTTCCTACACATCTTAATTCCATGCTACAACAACCACAATTCATCATCAATAAACCCTTACCTCTACTGATGGGGGTTGCCAGAGCACATCCAAAGGTGGTCGGAGCTAATCAAAACCACCACATGCTGTATCACGAAGATCAAAGCTCATTAGCAATCAATTCAAATCTATACATGAACAACATTAGCTCCTTAAACGAAAATCTGAGCCTACCTCACCTGCTACTGGTGGTGATCGCGGCTATCAGTGGGTGGCACCTACTAATCCATAAGTTGTTACACTGGGTGGAACACAGCAACAACAACACCGAGAATCATTGAAGTCCAGCCTACTTAGTGGACGATCAAGACCTACGGTGACTGGAGTGAGGCCGGCGGCGATCGGGTGGTTGGATCTGACCTAGGTGGTCAATCTGGCCGAAAATCCTGCTGATGATCGGAGCAGATCAGGCTAGCCGAGACAAATCCGGGAATGAATTTGACCAAAACAAAAATCAAACAGTGGACCTAGCCTAAATGACTGGTGGTGGCTGGTCGGAGAAGGGAAGAAACCCGATCTGACCTATTACCCCGGTTGGCTGCGATTGGGTGGATGGATTTGACCTAGGTGGTCAATCTGGCCAGAGAAACTCTGAAATGACACTGGCCTTGGCAGCAACAATTGGCCGAAGGATCGGCCCGAGCCTGGCAGTGATGAAGACCAATAGAGAGTGGCGGCTTATTGTTGCCGGTCGGATCTTTACAGAGGTGGTCGCGGTTGATGGGGAATGACTGCGTCTGGCCAGAGATGAAGAGGTCCGACGGCGTCTGGCTTTGGCAGAGAGTGAGGAAAGATCGAGAGGGGGGGTCGGCGGCGGATTGGCAGCCCCAGCGGCTGTGGTCGGAGAAGAGAAAGAGAGAAGAAGAAGGAGGCGGCTAGGTATTGGGGAAGAAGAACAGAAAGGGCATTGCGCGTGAGAAAAGAAAATCAAGAGAAGGAAATAAGAATAGAAAATAAAATAATAACTTAGGTTTAATAAATATAGACTTAGGTTAATGAATTGTAACCTTAGGTTAATTAAATTAATCAACTCCCAACTTAATTGATATTCCAAACAGGTCTTCCCAAAGCCTATTATTTATATCCCCACGAACTCCTCTAAATAGCTCCGATTAAATCTCGTAATTTTTTTAAAAATCCCCAAAAATTCCTTTAAACTTATTCCTCGTCCAACACACATTATTTTATTATTTTTAATTACCGTATTTAACATAAATATATTAAGTTTATCATATAAACATTATTTTAGGCTATCAAGAATTGTCTCAAGTGAAATTTCATCCATCCATCCATTTTTTTTTTTTTGAAACAATATAGAGTTCTGTCATCTAAAAGCTTACGGGGGACCCTTCTTTTTACCTGACTGTGTTAGTGCTAAATAATTGGCTGAAAGTAACATTGAAACATCAAAATACTTCGTATCCACTTCCTATGTTTGCATGTGTAAATCTTTGATGAACATATCTGCTGCTGCATCTGCTAAAATTGCAGATGGATTGCATTGGTAGTTTGTAATGTAGGCAATAAGCTTTCACTCTGCAACATTGACCCATAGTGCTGACATCCAAATATTCTTTTTGATATATAAACACACTATTCTGTAGCTGTAGACAATTCTTCCATGTAATGCAATGTTTCTATTGTTATATCACTGTTTCGAGAATCTAGTTGTTGGACTTAGGAATTTGAGATTGCATTCTTCCTAAAGTTCCAACATAAATTCTCATTTATAGATGGCAGGCATTGAGACTCCTGAGAATATGCCTAGGTGTCTCAACAATTGTTATGACTTGGAAACCTTTTGGAAAAGCTGGCACTCGTCTTACAACAAATGGATCGTCAGGTTTGCATACATTTTCTCATTTTCATTTTTTTTCAGATAATTTGGGAAAAATATATCATGCAACTATGTAAACATGGTTGGCAGATACATGTATATTCCTCTAGGTGGTTCTCATAGAAAGCTACTCAATGTGTGGGTTATTTTCACATTTGTAGCATTATGGCATGATCTAGAGTGGTAATGTTCTCTTATATCTTAATTTAGAAATCTATTCAATTGATTTTGTGAACTTTTACTTTAGACAAAGCCTAATGTTCTTGTTGTCTCTGATAGGAAGCTTCTTTCGTGGGCGTGGTTGACTTGTGTATTTTTCGTTCCTGAAATAGTGATCAAATCTTACATCTCCAATGTCCATGTAAAAATTGCTGCCTCATCTTGGTTTCTTTTGAAAAGTTAAACTGTCATGCTTAGAAGCTATTTGGACTAGCACTATGAAATAGTATACCATGCATATGCTCAGGCATAATATCACCAAATAGTAGCAACATCTTATATGATTGTAATAACTGTTGGTCACAAGATGTGCAGGAAAGAGTGCTTGTAGTAGCTTGTCCCCAAGTTGGAATTGGTTAACACATTTTTGAAATACTTATCATCTCACTATTCAGGTACAAAGTGTTCTTGGGGTGTGCATTAAACGAGAATTAAAGGCTATTGGAGGAGCGGTCACAATTTCATGCCTAATGGTATATTTTATCCTTTTTCTTAGATAACTAACTTTATTATGCTTTCCATTCAGGTGAAGGCTTGAAACTCTAGCTCAACACCAGAAGGTTCCATAGTTCAATTTTTCTTTTGATGCTATACTTGCAACAACATAACTCATTTTAAGGGAAACTAGTTAAATCTTGTGAATTTTGAGTTTGATATGTAGTTATTTGATAGTTGCTTAGTTTTATTGGTACACGCTTGGTATCTAGTGAAGTTGCACTATACCCTTTGTTCCTATTGTGGTCCTTACTTTCTTGGCAATCTAAGTGAAGCTTTAACAGCATCAGAACTATTCAATTTTCATGATGGTTTTTCACACTTTTCTAAGTGAATCACATAAATGCTCCTTATATGCGACTTTTTTTCTGCAATCATTTAGTCTTCAGTCATTGATGTTTGTATTAATCTTTTTGTAAACGTTGACACTATATTGTGATCCTTGTCAAAGTTCAAGTAGCGTGAAAACTCTATGTAAGTTAAATTTGTGAAGTTGGCAGGGTCACCTGAGAATTGAGATACATCTCGATAATAGATTCCTTGTTTGTGCCTTTCTTTTTCTAAAACGAACACTTTTTAAACTCCTTTTTATGGTGTTACCTTTTCTTCAGATTATGTTGCTCTCAGAATTCCTCATTGTTTTGAGTGCATTTATTCCATTTTGTCATTATGAACTTTTGTTCCATAATGTAAGTGCTGGATAATGTTTCTTTGATTTGTGCAGGTGGCAAATCTTGCAGGTTTTGTTATAGGGCCATCTGGTATTAGTTGGTTGGTTTCTCGGTTGCTTCATAGCGATGGTACTCTTGGATCCCTATTTCTTTCTTCGTCCATGGTCACTTAGATTGAATGGTTATCATTACATTGTGCCATGCATTCCTCAGGTTTACCACTCTTGGCTGGTGTATTCACAACATTTTATGTGGGAACCAAGGTTACGTAACCATTTCCTAAAGATCCAAATTTGTTTTCATTCTACTGGACATCACTAACCTTTCTAACTAGTACTGAAAATGCAGCTAATGTTTCATATACGGGATGCTAAGCAAAATCACCAGCTAAAGGAACAGTGAGAGTTTCTTTTTCCTGTGATGATGATTCTCACCAGAGATTAGAAAAAAAAATTAGGCGTGTGAATTTTCTATGTATTTTTTTTTCGGATCTGTTTTTCCGGAAATTATTATTATTTCTCAGAACTTATTTTCTAAAAAAAAGTCATATATTTGCAAGAAATGAATAAGCCTTCTCTCCTAAAATTATAATGCTAATCATATTGGCTGATGATCTATTTCTTGGGTTTTTAATGATGCTTGATAAAAATACAAAGCGAGTTGCAGCCTTTGAAGATTTAAAAATCAAGAATTCAATTTTTTTCCCGATCATTTGCATTCCTATCCCTGAGCTCTCGTACCTACAGCATCAACTGTCAAAATTCATTAGCATTCCTATCCCTGAGCTCTCGTACATACAGCATCAACTGTCAAAATGTTCCCAGATCCTTCTCAGGTCCTTTTTTCCTGCGGGTCCTTTTTTTTCACAGGTATCAACGATGTACAGCTCCCACTCCAGGATGCTACATTTCCCGGCCCGAGCTCCCCTGCTGTAATGAAACAGACCCCAACTGAGATCCTCACAGACGTCTACGGCTGTCCAATATTCCTCAGAAACCACCTAATTATCACGAACCTTGAAGTAGAATGTGCCAGGAACGCTTGCTCTTACCTTGCTCTCCAGAGACTAAGTTGGTTCAAACTCGAAACATAGGTTCATACCAAAATGATCCTCTAGCCTTCCCCCTGTAGCAAAGCTGATATTAACAAGGAAAATGATCGTATGCAAGATTCTGGCCTGCTAGCCAGCTCCATTCGAACTTGCCCAACCAGCTTGGTTTCATTCTTTATCATCCCTTTATATAGGTTTCATTCTTCTTCGTTTGTTGTTTAGTATTTTATTATGCCGAGTCAATGAATCAACAAGAATGCTTTACAGTCAGCTAATTATTGTATGCAATTCTTTAACTCCCAATTGACTCGACTACTGAAAGAAACATTCAATTCACTAATTGATCAGCTTGATGAATTGTTAAATCAATCTAGCCACCATCGATCAGTAGAGTTGCAAGCATCATCAATCAACTAGAATCAAACTCAATCCTAAAAAGATACATTGAGTTCACAGACTGATTGCTCAAGTCGGCTAAGTGAATACAACCTTGAATCATTAATTATGACCATCACATCCTAATGCTCAAGCTCTCACCTAAGTTGAAATCTAACCTCTCAGCTCTAGTATATTTTAATTGCTTACCTTGCCTTAAGATTATCTCCGGTTAAACTACTTGACTCTCAGAGGGATATGAGCCTAAGACTCACTTCACATGCTCTTCATCTATGTACGTAATTTGGTTCCTCCGACTTATTTTATGATCCATTGTATTGCATGTTCTACAATAGCCTTCTTTGAATTCCATGGATCTCAAATTATCGAGTCATCAATAACATAGGTCACGCTCAACCCAACTTGATCAATTCATAACTAAACTTTTTACTCGAACAACAAATCTCATAATCAATCCTAACGATTGCACGACCAAAACTTAATCAGGCCAAGTTGGTCATGCCATCTAATAAGATGAGTGAGTCGAGCCAAGTTGGACCTATCAAGTAGAGCCAAATCAAATCCAGAGATACATCTAAGTGGACCAATTGAAATAAAGTCAAGCCAAATCACATCAAATTTCTTAAGATTTGAAAATTACATTATTAATTTTATTATAAAATATTTTTTAATTATTTGAATAATCAATCCACTGTGGCAAAAGGCGAAACGCTCATATTAACTATTTTAATTATTTGAATAATCAATCCACGAATTGCCCTAAGAGTGTTAATTTAATATTTTGATAAAATTTATTTTAATTTAACATCTTTATAAATTGAAAATATGTACTATATCGGCCTATTAACTCAGTTGATTCCGTGCTATGACGTGAGGGTTGTAGGTTTGAGATCTACATGGGCCATATAAAATTTTACTCCACTGACGAACTAAGTTTGAAGGTAGTTCGGCTAAGGTTGAATAAGCCACTGGGATTATTCAACCTTCATCATTGAGTCAAAGCTTTCTTTTAATTAGCTTTACTAATATAAATAATTTTATTTATTTATGCATTTATCAAATAAATAAATCTTAATGAAATTTTTTAGGATGATTCCAATTAACTATTATTTGAATTAAAAAGTAATATTAATCTAAAATGATTACCCATCGAATGCTAAATATGATTAAATTTTATAATAACATAGAAAGATTTTCGTGTTTAATGAAGTTAATAAAGATTAATGATAACGAAAACACACAAGATAGGATCACATTAATAGGATCACGTTATTAATCCTTATCTATAAGATTGAAATTCGGAATAAATAAAAAGGATTGTACAAGATGAATGGGATTCAATTTTAAATTTTTTTCAAGAGATTACGTAATCATCGAATACTTTTGGTGTCTAATTCCCATTTCAAATATATTTATGCTGACTTTGTTGGGTCGTGCACTTCACATCATTCAGCTTGAAACGTAATTAGTGTAAATTTGTATAAGAACAAATGCACAACCATCGACAGATACATTTCCGACTTTGACTGATCGATGCCTATCATTGCCTATCATTTTTTACTAAATTGTTTATGTATTAATGTTATAGGAAATAGAATCAAGATGCACATAATCAATCATACTTAGTGATATACATTTGTTCATCTTATAGACCTATACAGTCGTAGAAGTAGCAGTATGTTGCACCTTTGTTCAGCAATCTGACATCAACGACGCTTTACATTTCAGATCCTCTTGCTGACATCAGCAATACAGAATGGTGACAAGCCATACTTTAAATGCAAAAATGTGTTCACAAATCAGAAAATGTGTTAACAAAATAAAACATCACAAAAAATGTAACCCCACTAGAAATAGCCATACTTTAAATGCATCCAGAATATTAAATTAGTAAGGAGACCTATAGAATAAGAAATGCCAAAACATAATTTCACTAAAAGTCGAAAGAAAAGAATTCTCTTTTAGTGTTGCATTCAGTTGGAGGAATATTGGATGAAATAAGAATTCAAGGTTGTACGCTAAATCTTGTCGTCGTGCCTTCCTCCTGTTTCTGAGAGCAATCCATGCTTTGGTGATCTGTCAGTGGGCAGTGCATAACTTCGGCGCTCTTTTCCCCCTGGTTTTGACGAAGCATTCCCATACCAGATCATACCTACAACTGCTAAAATCATTCCAAAAACTACGTGGAAATTGAGGCCTTCTTTTCCAAAGAAGAAGAATCCCAAAATTAAGACAAGGATGGTTTTCATGTGCCCAAGAACTTGGAATGACACTGCTGTAAACCTTCCTATGCAAATGAATTGGCTGAGGTTGGTTCCAATAGCAATAATGCATGACAGGATAATGAAAAACTGCAATAGCAAAGGGGGCAAAAAAATAAATTAATTAAAAGATCTACCAAGATAACACAATAGTACATCAGCCATTTATATGGGAAATGTAGGTTCAGAAACACCAGCATGTACTTACAACAGTGGTTACACTATAACCAAATGTATCCACCCTTTCTCCTGTCAACAAATAATCCAGAAAAGGCCCCAATAACAACAAGGATGCTGCTTGAGCTGGAGCAGTATGGCCCAGGAGATTGAAAGATCCGAGCGAATATTTCCTTTGAAGGAAATGCACATACTACAAAAGTCAAATGGCAAATGCTGAACGTTACTAAAAGCTCAATAGCTACTCGCTAAGCCCCAAGGCGTAGCCGAGCCGGTAACCATGTGGCTGATTCGCAGCATCAATAGCTACTCGCAGAACATATGAGCATCCATATATGTAAATATAAAAATAAGACATGCTGAAGTAACAAGCAAGAGCATAAAATGAACTTGTGAACCAAACAAAGATGATGCATCCAGTATCCAGGTCTTGCTACAAAGAACAAAAATTCAGGGCAAGCAAAGACTTGTTTTGTTAAAATGTCAGCTATTGAAAATATCAAAGTATTAACACAAAGGCTATGTAGGATTTTTCAGTGTCTTTTGTCCATTCGGTTCCAATCATTTGTTTTCCAGACGAAAGCTAGCCAATCTAGCTTTGATGTTTATGATTTTCAATCTAAATTAGGGTTTTAGTGTTTGGCCAAAAATTCTTTGAATGCCCTTTCTCTAATTCAGTTTGCCCAACAAAATTTGTCACTTTCTTTTAACTTGATTGATTTTTGGACCAACAGTTGCAGGTTTTTCTTCCATTCTAAACATGATATAAGGAACTAACCATCTGATCCTTATAAAGCTCATACAACTAATACTAAATTACTTAATTGTTTATCGTGCAGGTGTCCTTTCTCTTGATTCCTCGGGGACACAATTTTCTACAGTCTTATGCTGACAAGACTACCTATATTAAGTTACGTGAGTCCTTACCCCACAAGTATGATGGAAACGATGCAGGTAGCTAGGTACAAGATTAATACAGTAAGGCCTTACAGGTATCGGACTGCAGAAAAATGGTAGATTAGCAGTTGTCTTCGTAGATAAGATGAAAAATATGTTGTCTTCAAGTAAATTCATTCGATGCTTTTAAGTTGAAGCAATAAAAAACAATGTCAGCAAATATAGATAAGATAACCTTAGATTGCAAGATATCAAGCATGTCTGAAGAATGACATTATTCAAATATTATCTAGTTACTCACATATTGTTGTAAAGCAGTACTCCAAACTGCTATAGTAGCAGCAATCATCCCTCTACCATTCACACTGACATCAGTAACCGTACAGATGGCAACACCTATAAGAACCACCAATATGCTGAGCTTTGTAGCCCTAGAGTAACGAATTTTATCAATCACAACTTCCAGAAGACATAATACTGGGATTATGCACAATTTCGCAATCTGCCATCAATTTACAATAGGATTTAGTGTTCCAAAAATATTTACCATAAGACAACAAATACATGAATTGAACAAACCTGATAAAATCCGACAGAATTCCACATCAAACTAACATTCATGCCAACAATTGACAAGTTTGCAAAAAGAACAAATCTTAGAAGTTCAGATAAGGGCAGGCTAGATGGTTGAATATATCCTAGCCACCTAAATAGAAGTGTCATGAGTGTAGTTGTAGCAAAATGAAGACCCGTTAAGGTTGTAGCTGCAGTATGAACAAACCCATTTAATAAGATTCAGCAAACAAGATAAAGACATCTAGTAATTCATTAAAATTATACTAAACGGCAAATTAAATGAAAATAAGAACAGGTAAATGGAATTAGATTTTTTCCTTAATAATTTATCATTATAACATCCTGATATCTGGTTAACAACCTTTTGCATAAAATTAGTTTAGTATAACTTTTCCATTACTGGTGACTAGAAACTTGGACGCATTGAATTCATTGATAGAATAATAGAAGGATTTCACACTAAGACTCTATCAGCTAAATCCAATAAAAATAGTAAACTGTTTAAAAGGACAAGGAATAAAACAGACATGATTAAAGTAGGATGTAATTTTACAACCGGCCAATCAAGGTTGAGAAAAGGAAGAATTCATTGTCCAAACACATATTACTATTATGTTTATATTTGGGTAGAACACAATCCTTAACAAAGAATAAGCTATATCTCACCATACCACTCAACTCAGAAGGTTTTTTTCTTAGAGCAAATGATTGCTTGTTAGAAGCTTACAATTGTATAAACAACTGCTTGTTGTTTAGACAGCTAGATAACTCTGACCAAACTGTTGATAACCCAATAGGAAAAAAATGGAATTAGAGAGGAATAGAAAAGGCCTATTAGACTTACCAAAACTGAATCCATAAGTAGCCATTAGGGACTTATTAACAATAATAATTCCAACTGATGATACAACATTGAACATCCAAGCCGCTGCATCTAATGCTGCCTTCTTATCAGCCTTGCTTGCAGGTGCCATATTTTCGGCGTGTTGCACTCAAATTAGTTGAGGTTTCCAGAGACCAGACAACAGCTTGACCTGAAATAAATGGAAATTATACTGAATACAGGAGAATTCAAGAGTAGAGCAAAGAGGCACTGAAAGATAACAAGAAAAGATTTTGACAAACTCCTGAGTGCATGATCCCTTCTCTCTCCTAGTCTGTCTATTTCTTCACACTTGAGGCCATACCAGTGGACGACGTTGCAGACCTCTTGTCAAATTTTTTTACCATCGCTGTAAGTCACAGTATCAAAATAGGCCTGTGTTTACATGCACAACTCAACACTTTAATCCATGCTTAGTAAAAGGTGTATTGAGACCATGGACCGTGTTCCTTTACTAAAGAGTAATTTTCCCCTTTCCATAATATTTTTGTGCTACATTAGTGTTATAATATTATCAATATTAGCAGTTAGGTCTCTGTTGTTGCATACCTTTTATTCCTTTTTCTTGTTCAAAGTTAAACAAGATTGATGCATGAAATTGTCCTACATCAGAGGTGTGAGAAGATAATCTTGAAAAACAAAAGAATAATTCATGAACACCTATATCACTAAAAAGAATGCCACCAAAGAACAGAACAATATATAAAGGAAATCAAAAAATCAAGTCTAAGTTTGGACTCCCAGAAGACAGTTAAATGTTTCCTCCGATGAAAAAAAGAAAAGAAAAGAAAAATGAGGAACATTACGACACAAATTACTTCCGGCGCTTATAAAGTCAATACACAGGTCACCGATCTCATCCAAATTGGAGGGGCAGATACAAGTCTAAGTCAATCGACACAAAGGACGTTAAAAACACTGCAATGACAAGCAAAGCCGTAGTAGCCACTAGGGATGCATCAATGAAGGGAATTTTCCATTTAATTAGCAATATTTGGCTGATCGCACTGAACAACTTTGCAGAACAATTAATTCATGCCTGTAAGTTTGGAATGGTAAATTGCTCGGATTGATTTCCAACAGAATCTTCAGTATTCGTTCAATTTTTCATTTCCCTTAATTGACGAGGAGGAAAAAGAGGAGACTGCAAAAGTAAACACCCACCTTTGGATTTAATCAATTGAATTCTTTCAGCTGAGACAAGCCCTAGAATCCGAGGAAGATCCTTTATCGAATAAACAGAGGAAGATCCTTTATAACGAAGAAAAAACAATGATCGCGTATCCAGTAATATGAAATTAATAATAATAAAGGATAGAAAGATAGAGATCGGATGGGGAGAAGAGCGAATCACCTCGTTTCTTGACGAAAACGCGGAAGAACAGCGACAGCGCCGATGGATCAGAGTCAGACCATTGACAGGGCGTCGATATAACAAAACATACAGTGAACCCGGTTTATGTTTATTCAGGGGGACGGAAATAAAAATGAAAAAAAAAATTACGGTGAAAAATTCTCCAACTTTTGTTTACTTCATAAAAAAAATGACTTTTAGAATACTCAATTAATTAATAATAAATTTATTATAATAAAATAAAAACTAATTCTTAATAGATTAATTCCCGATGATGAATTCCTGATTTATCAGAAACACTTAAGATAAAAGATGAACGTAATTTTTTTTTGTTACAATAAAAAAATAAGTTATTTTTTATATTTATCTTAAATTATTTTTAAATATTTATAGTCAGTCCAAATTAAACGATTTTTTTTTTTTTCAATTTATGCAACTGAACTTGTCACAGGGCTACGGACACTGGTCCGTCGCGGTGGGCCGG
Source organism: Hedychium gardnerianum (assembly GCA_038050645.1). NCBI lineage: Eukaryota > Viridiplantae > Streptophyta > Magnoliopsida > Zingiberales > Zingiberaceae > Hedychium > Hedychium gardnerianum. The sequence goes on along the minus strand of JBBUKS010000095.1, from coordinate 770,321 downwards.
CGAGGTTGCCTCACGCAGTTGCGTGCGGCAGCCTTGTTAGGTTGCCTCGTGACACCTCCCAATTGTTTTGGGTTGTTTAGATTTAGTAAGATTGATCTAAGGGTGCGTCTGGTTGGAGGTTATTCTTGATAATTTTGATTATCCATCTAAGGTTATCAACAAAAACCCTGTTTGATTTAGGTAATCGGTGATTTCCGAGTAGTGATCCATGCCCGACACATCAACAAAAGGGCATGCAACCCGGAATCGAAAAACCTTAGAAAAGTAAGGTTTTTGTTGATTTCGGGGTTAACAAATTTTTTGTGTTTTATTCCACATAACCTTGGTTATGTGATTACCTGATAATCACATAACCTTGGTTAGGTGATTACCTGATAATCACATTACCAAGATTTTATATGATAACTTGAATCAAACACCCCCTAAGAGTCCAGGCCTTTAAAAATCGAATTCATGCCTACGTCACTTTAATAATATTATTAACGTTTCTTGACTTCACTATCACGTGATATTCTGATTACCTTCTATTTCAGTAATATTCCATTTTGATTACTCCACGTTGCGTTTAGTTTAAGTCAAAAATACAATTTAATTTAATTAACTCGTATATGCCTGACTCCTTCCTCTGCCAGAGCCATATCAAACTGGATTCCCTTGGCATAATCGTATGGAACTTTTGATGTCATTCCATATACAAAGGAATCCAGCAACTGCTCGCGGCATCTTCTTTCATCCCCTGCCAAAAACACCTTCCAATCCTCGCATAATACACTCTCCATTCCAATCACTCCCTAATTAAATATATATAACCATGTCCGGATCAACGAATATTTACGTTGATGAGGACGATCTGTTCCTGTCAAGTGTATGCAATCTAGGAGGAGGCAGCATATCCTCTTCAGAATATCCATTATCCTTTTAATTGTTATTTCAGATGTTGACTTCTTCACCCTACTATATAATTCAGCATCATGAATGAGCTGCTGTGTGCTCAAACATAGTCAATCCAGTGCTTTCTATAATTTACAAGGAATGTCCTGCGAGAATTATGACCCCTGCTTCCCCGACCAGCCAGTGGTGGATCGATACCTTCCCATTTGGGCAAGCCAGCCAAGTTTCTGGAACAAACCCGCGTTTGTATGGGCCAAGGATTCACCCGGTGGCTTGACATGGACCTCGTTGACTTATTCCGACGTCAACGCTGCAGTGGAAGCCATGGCGTCCCACCTCCTCTGCTCCCTTAACAAGGGCGACGTCATTCTCGTTCTCTGCTCTCCAGGTCTCCAGCTCGTTAAGATAATCTTCGCTTGCCAACGAGCCGGCCTCGTCGCCGTTCCCCTCGTCCCGCCTGATCTTTCCCTCGCCGGCAGTGGCGCCGCCCACCACCACCTGCTTCGAGCCATCTCCCAGGCAAAGCCCAAGGCTGCCGTCGCCGACCGGAGCTATATTGATGCCGTGAGAAGCGCTACGTCTAGTGCCAATGATGAGCTCGTTCGCTCAACGAAGAAGCTTCAGTGGCTTTCCGTCGAACAGTTGGAGGACAACGTGAGTTATTCTTCCAGCAGCTTGAATTACTCAGGCTGCGGGCCGGATGACACCTACCTCATACAGTACACCTCCGGCGCGACCGGGGTACCGAAGCCGGTGCTGGTCACCGCCGGTGCGGCCGCGCACAACGTTCGCGCGGCGAGAACGGCCTATGACCTCCAGCCGAGCAGCGTGATCGTCTCGTGGCTGCCGCAGTATCACGACTGCGGCTTGATGTTCCTTCTCCTGACCGTCGTCTCCGGCGCCACCTGCGTCCTGGCCTCACCGGTCGCTTTCCTGCACCGTCCTCGCCTCTGGCTGGAGCTCGTAACGGAGTTCCGTGCCACGTGCACTCCCGTGCCGGCCTTCGCTCTGCCTCTGACGATCAAGCGAGGCAGCGTCGACCACGGGAAGCTTCCGCTCAAATTAGGGAGCCTGACGAACTTGATCGTTATTAACGAGCCGGTGTACAAATCTCCCGTCGACGAGTTCATCGAAGAATTCTCCACCGCTGGAATCAAGCCATCATGCATCTCCCCGTCTTATGGATTGGCGGAGAACTGCACGTACGTGTCCACATCGTGGCCGAGAGAAGAATTAAGCGGAGCAAATCGCTACCCGAACATGCCGTCCTACAAAAAGCTACTGCCTTCGGCCAGGCTGGGCAAACCTTACGCCGAAGAGGACATTGTCGTCGTCGTGGTCGACGAAGCGACCTACGAACCGGTAGTAGATGGCGTGGAGGGCGAGATATGGGTGTCGTCGGCGAGCAACGCGTCGGGCTACCTCGGCCATCCGTCCCTAACCCGTGAAGTGTTCAACGCCCGGATTCTTGGAACATCGAGCCGGTGCTTCGTGAGGACCGGTGACAGAGGAGTCGTCCGAGGAAAGGAGAGGTACCTATACGTCACCGGCCGGTCATCGGACGTGATCGTGTCGGGCGATAAGCGGCTCCTCCACCCGCACTACATCGAGCGCGCGGCGCACGTAAGCTGCCCGAGGCATCTTCGCGGCGGGTGCATCGTGGCGTTTGGGGAAGATGGACGGCGGTTGACGGCAGCAGCGGTGCTGGTGGCGGAGCTGCAGGGGAATGGATTGGGAATGGAGACGTGCAAGAAGATATGCGAAGCAATAAGAGAAGGCGTGAGGAAGGAGGGAGTAGCAGTGGGCCGGGTGGTGCTCGTGGAGAAGGGGACCATTCCGAAGACCACGTCCGGGAAGCCGAGGAGATGGCTGGCGAAGCGCATGCTGATGGAAGGCATCATGCCCTTCGTGTTCGAGGCGAGATTCGAGGATATCTGTGAAGTGTCTGACGGAGAAGTAGCTTTGGCTTCGGCCGGTGGAGGTGGAGATGGAAGGCGCAAGTTCCTTCCATTTTCTTGTCTGTGAGAAGAAAAGCCGGTTATGAGATCCACATATTATGTAATTTGAATAAATTAATGTACATAATTGCAAAATTAGCCATTTGAGTTTCAATGAAATTTATCAGCCCGTGGGCCCGTTTCCTTGTGTGTGTGTTAGCGAATCACGAGTTCATTCTCTCTTTAAATAATTTGGGGTTTCAGTCTCTGAATTAGGGTTTCGGTCGTCTCCTGCCGCCGCATGGTTAATCCGAAGTTGATGGAGTGTGCGATGATGATGGTTATGTTCATCTCGTTAATCTGATCTCTTCTTTAACAGTGAAGACATCATTAGATCCATTCAAACCTTTCTGAGCACCTCCTCGCAGATCAATTTCGCCGATTTTCTACTTCGTTTAAGCGTTTCGTCGCCTTCGTATTTTTCATGTTTATCCTTTTGGTTTAATTTGTTTGTTAAATGGTTTTTATCAATTTTAAATTTAAATTAATATGTATCAATGATTTTGAGCGTAGAAATCTCTTAAATGATAAAAAAAAATAGAAAAAAAAAGAGAGGAAATTTTGAGTTCTCCTGTAATAAACTGTAAAGATTAGGGTTGTAAATAAATCAAGCCAAGTTAAGTTTTTGAGTGTTTAAATTTGTTTGATAAGATAATCGAGTCAAGGACAAGCTTAAAATGAATCAAACTTTTGAAACGATTGTTCAAGTTTGACTTGATTTATTTTTATGAACTTGAGTTTGTTTGAAGCTTGACTTGAGTTTGATTCGGTACGAGCTCTCACTTCAAATTTGGCTTGAGTTTGATTAATTTAGATATTATCAAGCTCTCAATTCGAGCTTATTTAATTGTTTGAAATTATTGCTTGTTTGATTGGTTATTGAATTTGATAATTCAAATTTATTTATTTTTTTATTTTATTTATTTAACATGTTGATAAGAATTTTATTAATAAATATGATTATTCATGAATGTTATTCACGAACATTAACAAACTGAACACATGTGTTCAAGTTTTTTTTTTTAGTTTGACGAATTGTTCAAACTTGTTTATTTAATTTATCTTGTGTATATTAAATGAACATAAATAAATTTTTATCAAACTGAATACTAAATTTGTTCACGAACGTTTAATTCATTTACCACCCTAGTAAAGATAGCTCGAGAACTATAAATTAATATTACAACTCTTATTTTTCATAGGCAGAAGCCATAATCCATAAACAAAATATATAATATATATCAACCTAGCACATATTTTACAGCAACAAATACTATTCCGGGACTAGCATTCCTTGGATTGTTCTGCATGTCATTTCCTTGAAGAAATGTATCTTCTTATATAATTGTCCCATCTTTGATTGTAGCATTCTTCACAACTATCGTAATCCCTGATCGTATGTAGAAGCCCTCTGACGGCCTATCCGCCTCTTGGACACCCTATTACAAACAAAGAACATTAGGGCATAATCTTTCGCCAAGGCCAGATGAGGTTTAGATCACATACATCCTTGTTTTCGAGAATGATGTTCTTGCCAATCCTTGCGTTCATGTCGACAATGCAGTTCCTGGAAAACATAAAGGCTTGAACTTGTTTACTTGCGCCTTTGAATTCCGTTTGCAAATTCAATGCTCACCTGATCTTGGTGTTCTGTCCTACGCCGATCGGAACTTTACCATCGGCCAGCAGAGAAGCAATTTCTGCTTCGGTTTCGTATATATCAGCTCCCATCATCATGGTGTCCTGAGGATTCCGAAGGCATTCAAACGATTGAACTTTCGACTGAACCTTAATTCTGATGAAGAACAAGTAAACTGACCTTCAACTCCGAACCATAATCAAGGCGCGACCGCACTCCAACTATGGAACGCTCGACGCCACACTCGCGCAAGAAGCATCCATGCGAGATGATTGCATCGACAACCTACGTAGGTAACTTCTTGTTTCAGTATACTGAAAAATTCGATAGCAAAAACAGTAACTTTGTTTTCAGTAACAACATACCCTGCACTTCTCTATTTTCGTTGGAGGTAGAAACCGTGGCGATGTATAGAAGGGAGTCATTGGATCATAGAATTCAAAGTTTGGAGGCTGAGCATAAACAATAAGAGTATATTTCAAATAAAAGATTTAAATAAGATTGTCTTATGTTGTGAGTTTTTGTAGCAACCTGTTCTGTCAATGCTAAATTTGCATCGAAGAAGGATCTGATTGTTCCTATGTCCTCCCAGTAATCGTTGAACATATACCCCTGTCATGTGAATGAAACAAAACATGAACAGGTCGCAAATCAAGAGAAATCTAAGTGAGATTTTCTGTTTTCACCTGAACATTGAGCTCCTTTACAGCAGAAGGGAGGATATCTGATCCGAAGTCATTTGATTTCGGATATTTCCACCTAAAGGGAACACAAAACAATCAGGCATGGAAGATACGGCAACAGAATTCGAGCTCCTTGTGTACCTCAAAAGCTTCAGTAGAATATCTCGTCGGAACACATAAACTCCCATCGAAGCTATGTATGGATGTTTCAAACAGTCCTGGCGAGACATCGACATCGGGAGGAAGGTTCCACCACAGCTCTGCACTCCATGAATATAGTTTTTTCTTTGTTATCAGTGGTTCCTATCAAAATGCTTAGGAGAAACATGAACAGTTTGCAGAGAATTACCATGGCTTCCAGGTCTACGCCTTTGGGTTTCTCAGAGAAATGGGAAATGCGACCAGCCTTGTCCATCTTCACCAGTCCATAATCGGATGCTCGGCTTTAGAAAATAATCGGCATAAAGAGTTAAATTTTGTTGGATATTACGAATGGCAAACTACTAGTGAATTTCATTTACCTGTGATCCACGGGAACGCATGAAACTGTAATGTCGGCATTAGTATCGATATGTTTCTGCAGAGACCAGATTTCGCATAACTAAATATCATCGAGTAAGCTGTTAAAGATCATTGGGGGAGTTTTGACGTACCTGAACAAGATCCATATAATCCATACGATAAAGTTGGTCTCCAGATAAAATCAATATGTGCTCGATGTTCTTGTTCTTGTTGTCCTGAAAAAATGGCAGATCCGATTTTAATAAATAGATACTCAGTGTGTTTTCTTCTTCTTCTCTTTTGTGAGTGAGTGTACCAACCTCAAAAACCCAAGTGAATTGCCTTACTGCATCTGCAGTGCCCTGAAACCAGCCCATCCCAGTTTCTCCAGGGGTCTGTGTAGCTGCTAAAACCTGTTTGTAAGCTTTTTCAATAAGACTAAACTCCGAACCGATAGGTAATAAATAGTTCTTGATCGATTGAAGTTTTACCTCAACAAATCCATCGCCAAAATTAATTCCATTCCCGAAGTTATACGTCCGAGAAAGGTGGCGATTCAGTGAAGCTGAATTGAACTGTGTCATTATGAATATCTTGTTTATCCCACTGTTGATGCAGTTGCTCATTGGGATGTCGATAAGTCTGTAGCATCCACCAATCGGAACCTATATATGTGTATACGAGGAACCAAATCATGCATTCAATTAATAAAACGCAAATAAGTACACTCAATCTAAGCTAAAGCAGTTTGATTCTCACTGCGGGAGTGGCTCTTGTATTAGTGAGAGGAAATAGCTGACTGCCATTGCCGCCTCCTAATATCATGGAAGCGACGCTCTTCGGATCGGCTGTTCGATTCCCAAACATCGGTGCTCGAAAGACCTAACATATGAATCTGAATGTTAGCAAACCCACAGAGCTTAATCGAGCAGCAGAAGTAAAAGTTTGAGCTGGGAGATTCTTGACTGACCATGGTCTCCTGGTTTACGTCTGAAGTAAGAACAGCGAATGCTACTCCAGTCTTGATCCGCACCCCAAACGAGCTCCTACGCTTCAAAATCTCCGGACGACCTCTAACGCCTTCGCCCCAAAACCCGCTCCCGACGCTTCTTCTCTTCGCACGGCCGAAAAATACATTCGCCTTCAACCCCACGCCGCGGGCATCCATTGCAGCCGCCGTTCCCTAGTTTCTACCCCAAACAACAAAACAGGAAGAACAACTTCAAGCTGCGATCTTTGAAACTGAACAGAAATTGAAAACCACGACCTTGTGAAGTGGAAGGATCGTAGAGAGAAATGCAGATCGAGGTAGCGGGCAGGGGATGAGAAGTAGGATCTACTTAGATAGGTGCGAAGGAGACGTAACAGAATCCGTGAATGCTCTAGCGGTAGTGGCGATCAGCATGTGAGCGTTCACGGTTATAATCACCTCGCCCGCTGTGACTGTTTAACTTCTTTTGTTTGTTCTCGGAATCTACGTTCGCAGTCACAGATTCCAACTTTCTCCCCGACTTTCAGTGGCAGAAATCCCGATAATAACAACAGTAAAAAGGAGTTTCCAAAACTCCCGTCACCGTCGACCTTCTCACCTCATGGATCGAAGGACAAACTTCTCGCTCTGCGCGTCTGCTAATGGTAAAAAACTTATTTTATAAACTGCAACTTTTAAAAAGAGATTTTGATGAGATCTTATTTGTCGATGATAGTTCCTATCGCACGATTAACCTCGATAAGCAGTCCGGATTACTTATAAGCGATAATTTGCTGCAAAAAGCAAAGTTTTAATCAGTAATTCACGGGCTCTGTAAAGTGTAAAACTGGTTTCTCCGCTTGCGGATCGCACTGGTAGCAAAAGTATACGATATCAATGCGGCACGGACGGTGGCCCATAACCGCGTGTCGCAGATCTTTTCCGATACCGACGTAAATGGAATATTATTATTGAATCAACGTTGCTCGCTCGAAACGGATTGCTCTTGTTCTTCACGCTCTCACGCTCGACGACAGGGAAGGAGAAAGGGAAGCGACACATTTACCTGCCGCACAGCTGTACGGCTGCAGTTGCAATAACAACTACGGATCCCCAGGCTGTGGGCCCCGACGGCCCCACGTGGAGGCGGATCCGGGAAGATTATAGCGGTCGTCGTGGCTCGCGGTGTCAGCACCCTGCGCGCATTTTCTGAGCCGTCCACGTGGAGTTGGTCCAGCGGCGGGCCAGTGTCGAACCCTGCGGGCCGTGTCGCGTTGCCGGTTCACGGTTCGTCATTTCTCTCGGAGAAATTATTTTTGTTTATGTTTTTTTAAAAAAAAAACAAAAATATAAAGAAGATTATACGATAACTTACTTCGTTCTCTTCCTGATGTGATACTTCACCTATCGTGTTCTATAGTAGTTCCTTTGTCTTGGTTAGATGGTGACGACTTGGCACTGTATTGCAAGAGCAATTTTTATTTTCATTATAATATTTTATAAATAAAATATTATTATTTTAATGAATTTAATTAAAATTACTTAAACTTATTTTAGTGGAGCCCCAAATTAAAGTATATCTGGACAGACCAATCAATTTCATTAATTACATTCATGAGAGGACGTATCATAATCTTGCCTGAACCTGTTATTCATAGATCCCATCGAAGAAGAATATATATAGTAAAGAAGAAAATTACAAAGAAGTAAATCTTTTGGATCCAATCGAATTAATTAATTAAAAAAATTGGTCTGGTATTTAATTAGCGATGGGGAGAAGTTCAACCAAGATAGTGAATATTTTAAATTATTAAAAATATACTTAATTTTTTTAAATTATTTAAAATTATTAAAGTAATTATTGAAATATTTGTTTTTAAAACAAAATAAAAAAATAATAATAAATAAACTAAATATAAAATTATTTTAAAAACTTAAAAGATAACTTTAAAAAATATTTTTAAATTTTTATTTTGAAAATATAGTTGGAATATTTAAAATTATATTTTTGAACAAATTTAAATTAATTTTTAATATGAATTCAAAATTTTGAATTTTATTTTAAGTATTTTAAAAAAAATAAAATGTCTTTTTAAAATTAAAATATTTTTTGATATTTAAAATTTAATTTTTAAACTTATAAAATTTATTCTTTAAAATTAAAATTAATTTATATATATATATATGCAAACATGTATTATAATTGAAAATTCTTTAAAAAGTTTTAAAATAACTTTTAAAACTATTTTCAAATTAAATTGTAATATATATTTTTTAAAATAAAATTTGAAAACAGTTGAAATATTTTTAAAAATTATAATATTTTAAATTTTAAATTAATTTTTAACCGATTATAAATTATATATAAATTATTATTATAATACTGTTAATTATGAATAATCGATTTCGTGTATATAAACATTTTATATTTTTTCAAACTTAAATTTTTAGGGTTTTAGCTTCTGCTCTTTGAGCCGTACATTGCAACTTCTCTTTCACCGCCCTAGTAAGATCTCGCCTCTCTCCTCTCATTCTTTTCCTTTCATTCTCATTTTGTTGATAATTTACTGATGAATGACTTGGTGCTGATCCGTACCGAAATGGGAAAAATTGTCAATATAAATCGGCACGAGTAGGAATTAAAAATTCTCTAAAAAAACTCAAAAATAACTTTAAAAACTATTTTTAAATTATACTGTAATATATTTAATAATAATAATTTTGAAAATATAGTTGAAATATTTAAAATTATATTTTTTTAATATTATTTTAAATTTATAATTAATTTTTAATCGATTATGAGTATATATAAATGATTATTATAATACCATTAATAATGAACAACCAATTTCGTGTATGTAAACCTTTTATATTTTTCCAAGTTTAGCGTTTTAGATTCTGCTCTTTGCACTGTACACCACCGCCGTCACCTCTCCTTCTTTCCTGTTCTTCTTGTTTTGATGTCGAATTAGTTTCGGAACGTCTCGATGCTGATTTATATCGAAATGGTAAAAAATTGTTTGGTATAGGTTGGAATTGAAAATTAAAAAAAAAACATTCAAATTAAGATAACTTTAAAAAATATTTTAAAATTATACTATATAATATTTTAAATTATATTTTAATATATTTAAAAAATATATATTTTGAAAACATAGTTGAAATATTTAAAATTATATATTTAAAAAAGTATATTATTTTAAATTCATAATTAATTTTGAACCGATTATAAGTTATATATAAATAATTATTATAAAATCATTGATAATGGATAACTATTTTCGTGTATGTTTTTAGAGTTTTAGGTTCGCTCTTTGCACCGCACATCATTCGTCATTGTATCGCTATCGATCGCCACCCAACAGGTAATATATGCCTTCTCGATGTCTCGGTCCTGATCCCTGGAATGATAAAAAACTTTAAATCTTAAAAATCGCCGGAATCGATTCATATGCATCAAAAATTCTGTTTACAACTATCTAAAATTTATCCTATATGATTATTGATTTTTTTACAAAATAAATAAATGATTTTTAAATTATTAAAAAATTAAACTATAGACAAAAATTATTTAAAAAGCTTAAAGACAACTTTAAAAAATATTTGTAAATTATATTTTAAATTATTTATTTTGAAAAATATAGTTGGAATATTTAAAATTATATTTTAATTTGAACAAATTTAGATTATTTTAAATTTACAATTAATTTTTAATATGAATTCAATTTTTTCAATTTAATTTTAATCATTTAAAAAAATGACTTTTAAAATTTAATTTATTTTTTATACTTTAAATTTATTTTTTTAACTTATAAAAAATATTCTATGAAATTTAAAATAATTTTAATATATCTATATATAAATTGTTATTTAATTATATATATAAACGGTTATTATAAGATTGCTAATGTAAAATATATTTGGTTCAATTGTACGTATAAACTCTTTTATATTTTTCCAAACACATTATAATTATAATAATTATAACGTATGGTTTGAAAATCGATGTTAGATTTTTAAGGTTTTAGGTATCAACTCGTCCTTTCTTCTCTTGATTCTACTTGTGTCATAGTACTGTTGATCATGATCGCACCTTATCAGTGTCAAGTAAGATCTTGCCTCTGTCTTTTCATATTTCCAGTTCCTTCTCTCCCTTCTCCCTTCTCTTTGTGACAAAAGGCGAAACGCTCGTTCCCAACACCTCCGTCAGTCCATCCCAAAACTAACACGAAGAAGGTAAATCACGGAGGCTAGTCTAGCCAGCCCGAATAGTGGCTAATGTATAAGGGGGGCCCTTCTCCCTTCTCCCTTTTAGTGTTTTGGTGTCGATTTGATGTTGGAACGATGTCTGGATGTTTATTCCGAATCGAAATTGTAAATATTATCGGTATTGATTAGCACGTGTCGGAATCGAATATTCTCTCAAAAGCTCAAAGATAACTTTAAAAACTATTTTAATATATTTAAAAATAATAATTTTAAAAACATAAATGAAATATTTAAAATTATATATTTGATTTTTTATATTATTTTATATTTACAATTAATTTTTAACATGAATTCAAAATTTTAAATTTAAATTTAATTATTTTTAAAATAATTATAAAATGAATAACCGATTTAAAATAAATTTATTATAAATTAAACATTTTTTTTCTTTCTCTCGAGCATTATTGTTTAAATTTAAAATTAATTTATCTAAATTGTATATAATATATATGTATATATATATATAGGATTTAAGAGTTAAGTTATAGTATTAGTAAAAAATAACTTTAAATCAATTTTTTTTAAAATTTTATTTTAGATATGTACAGTGTAAGATAAATTATGCACAGAGTGGGCAAAATATATATATACTATCGGTGTGCACCTCTTGTGCGCATCAATACTTTCTGTTTTAAAGTTTTGGGGTGAGTTGACAGTAGTGGAAAGTAGTGGAGAATAAAGGAGGAAATGAACTGATAATAATAGAGTGAGATGTTTTACTTGAGGGTGAGGGAGAAGAAAAGAGTCTGTCCTTTTGATTTGAAGGTTTTATAGATTCATCTTTAGGATATTCTCGTGAAATATATGAAAACAATTATATATGGTAAAGAATATTTGACGTGTGACGACTACAATGTTTTTTAAATTTATTTATTTTTTAATTTTAGAATTAAATTAATTAGATTTTATTTTTAAAATTTAAGAATTATGTTATAGTGCTAAGTTAAAAAATAAAAAAATAATGATCAGAAGAACAGTAGTCTATATATATTATATATTAGAGAGTTGATAGTACATTTAATTTTTTTTTGACTTTAATATTATGAATTAAAGAAATTTTTAAAGAGCGTAATCTTGAATTTAAAAGTAAAATAAATTTAAAATATTAAAAAAATTAAATTACGCACGACCAGGTGCACACCTCGCTATGTTTAACTTAATTTTATATTATATATATATATTGTATTATAATTATATAATACGTAAGTCATACATAAATAGTTATTATCATACTCTTAATAATTTGTTAATAATGAATAGCCGTTCAATCATGTCATTAAATGTTTTATATTTTATAAACTGGGTTTTTAGTTTTAATGACTTCTTCTTTATCATTCTTCTGTCGCTATGCCCAACTTAAGACCTTCTCTCTCTCCCATACTCGCCGTCCAAGTAATATCTTGCTTTTGATGCTTTTGATGTTATCGTAATGAGGATCAATAATCAAATTCTTATTCTCCCTTTATATTAGTTATTGTTTAAATTAACTAAATTAGTTTATATGATTTATTTTTTTCGTATAAATTTTGGAACGAATTGACAAGAACACTGAATATGAACGTTTCACCTTTTCCCACAATATCTCACTTCTCCTCTCCTTTTCTTTCTCTTGCGTGTCGGAACTTGATGTTGATCATGCGCCAGTAAAAGTTCTAAATCCTAAAAAACTGATGGTACCGTGCGGTATGAGTTGGCATCAAAAATTTTGTTTTTCGGAATATATTTTTATTTTAAAAATTATTATTTTAATATAATAATTAGATTAATATTTAAAGATAATTATATAATGAGAAAAATTAGATAAATATATAAAAATTAATTTTATATTATTTCAAAAATTTTAGATTATTAATCGATTTTGATCAAAATTAAAATCGATTAATGAACTTAAATAATTCAGACATAAAATTAGATTTTATGTATTCATCTAATTCTTTTGATTATATAAATATCCTCGAATATCAATTTGACTCGCTTGATTAAGAATAATATTTATAAAATACAAATCAATTATTTTTTTAAAAAAAATTAATCAACTATTATTATTATTCTCAATCGACTACTATAATATAACAGTCGACTGAGAACGTAATTGAATATATAATTTTAAAATTAAAATATATAATTTAAATATTTCAGAAATGATAATTTTAAAATTAAAATATGTAATTTAGATATTTTAGAAATTTAATTTGATAAAAAATCATTCTTTTTACATTATATTGTAATATATTTAAAAAATTTAATTTTGAAAACCGTTGAATATTAAAAAAATTATATTATTTTAAATTTACAATTAATTTTTAACGTTTTATAAGTTATATATAAACCGTTATTATAATACCATTAATAATGAATAACCGATTTCGTGTATATAAACGTTTTATATTTTTTTCAAACTTAAATTTTTAGGATTTTAGCTTCTGCTTTTTGCATCGTAAACTGCAGCTTTTGCTTGCGCAACTGATTCTCTCTATCTTCACGTTTTGATGTCAATTTGGTATTGAAATTTTTCAATATTAAAATGATAAAATTGTCAGTAACATTCGCTGTTATTATTGATAAAATTCTTCCTAATTTATATCTCTTTCAAATAATAGGAAGTCAGGTGCTGATGATTTTATTTTTTTGTTAACAATTTAGTATTGAAATATCTAAAACTAATCCATACTAAAATAGTAAAATTGTCAATATAGATCGATACTAATCTATACTAAAATAGTAAAATTGTCAATATAGATCGGCATGGATGAAATTAAAAATTCTCTAAAAAAGGTTTAAAAATAATTTTAAAAACTATTTTAAAATTATATTGTAATATATTTTAAAATTTTAATTTTGAAAACATAGTTGAAATATTTAAAATTATAGTTTTAAAATTTTTATATTATTTTAAACTTACAATTATATAAAATTCGTATATGAAAGGTTGATTCATACTAAAATGATAAAAATTGTCGGTATAGGAAAGAATTGAAAATTCTCTAAAAAAAATCATAGATAACTTTAAAAACTATTTTTAAATTATATTTTAATATATTTAAAAAATATATTTTGAAAACATAGTTGAAATATTTAAAATTATATGTTTTTAAAAAGTATATTATTTTAAATTTACAATTAATTTTTAACCGATTATAAGTTATATATAAAAGGTTATTATAATACCATTAATAATGGAAAATTGTTTTCGTATATGATTTTAAGATTTTAGGCTCTTTGTGCTGTACAACACATTTCATCACCATAGCTCGTCCAGCAGGTAATATCTTACTTTTCCATCTCTTTAGTATATCGGAATGACATCTCAATCCTGATCCCTGGAACGCTAAAAACTTTAAACCTTAAATAAAACGACACAAATAGCACAGAAAATTCTGTTTACAACTATTTAAAATTTATCCCATATGATTATTGAAATATTTGTTTTAAAAATTAAATAAAATTTTAAATTATTAAAATAATTAAACTAAAGATAAAATTATTTTAAAAGCTTAAAGACAATATTAAAAAAATAAAAATTATATTTTGAAAATATAGTTGGAATATTTAAAATTATATTTTTGAACAAATTTAGATTATTTTAAATTTACAATTAATTTTTAATATGAATTCAAAATTTGTAAATTTAATTTTAATTAATTTTTAAAAAATTAATATGTCTTTTAAAATTTAATTTTTAAACTTATAAAAATTATTCTTTGAAATTTAAAATAATTTTAATATATCTATATATAAATTGTTATATAATTATACATAACTTATATATTATATAGTTATGTATAAGTTATATATAAACGGTTATTCTAAGATTGCTAATGTAAAATAAATTTAGTTTAATTGTATAAACTCTTTTATATTTTTCCAAACCCATTATAATTACAATAATTATAACGTATCGTTTGCAAATCGAGCTTAGATTTTTTAGATTTTAGGTTTCCAACTCGTTCCTTCTTCTCCTGAATTTATGTCATGATGATAAAAGATGAAACGTTTATTTTTAGCGTTTCCCGTTGGTTCATCTTAGAATTAATACGAAAAAAGTAAATTACGAAAATTAATTTACTAATTCGGATAGTGATTAATATACGGGAGAGGACAGAAAACTAATAACTAGTTAGAATTTTACTTCAAACCTCATGATAATAATGCTCCATGTAATAACCATCAATTCATCCCATAGAAATCCAATTGATTCTATATCATAATATTATTTCATCGTCGCACCGCATTAATGTTGTTCATCGTCAAAGTAAATCTCATCTCTCGCCTCTCCTTATTTGCCGTTCCTTTTCTCCCTTACAACGTTTTGATATCGATTTAGTGTTGGAATGATGTCTCAATATTGATTTCATATCGAAAATTGTAAATATTATCAGTATTGATTGGCATGACTCGAAATCAAATATTCTTTAAAAAGTTCAAAGATAATTTTAAAAATTATTTTAAAATTATATTTTAATATATTTAATTTTTTTAATTTTAATAACATAATTGAAATATTTAAAATTTTTTATTTGATTTTGTTAATATTATTTTAAATTTACAATTAATTTTTAATATAAATTCAAAATTCTAATTTTAAATTTAATTATTTTTAAAATTTTAAAATGCAACAACATTTGATATCTCAAATATTCTTTAAATTTAAATTAATTTATCTAAACTGTTAATATCTATATATATAAGTTATTTATAAATGGTTATTATCATACTGTTAATAATGAGTAACAGATTTCCTTCAATCATGTTTTTATATATTTTTCAAAACTTAGGTTTTTAAGATTTTTAGGGTTTTCGTTCTTCTTCTCGCACACACACCGCCGCGCGTTCGTCCACCGCGCGTTCGTCCGCCGCCCAGCTTCTCTTCTCCTTCTCTCTCTCGCTCTCTCCCTCTCGCTGCACTCTCGCCGTCGCTCGCCGCCCAGGTAATATCTCGCTTTTCCTCTTCTTCTCTCCTCGTGTCGGAACTTTGTGTCTATTCTGTGCCGGAAATGTAAAAACCCTAAAACCCGCCTGTATCGAGCGGCACGGGTTGGCATCGGAAATTTTGTTTACAATTATCTAAAATTTATCCTATATGATTTTAATTTGTCAGATAGTGATAAATCGAGAACTATAAATAGCAACAAAATGATTTCTGCAACACAACAGGTACGTTTCAAAGATTCAACTTTTTTCCTTCTGCTTTAGTTGCTCAGCAGTTTGATGACTCGTATAGATTTATGATACAATGAGTTGTTTCATAGTGTGACATGGAAAAATGTTCATCCTCTTAAATTGTTTCTTGCTTCAAATTTTTATGTTTTCCTGAGTATAATGTGTCTTGAAAGCTATAAATTTTAATTTGTTTGGACTTTGATGCATATTCCCTTTTACTTTTAACATGCTTTTCCTAATGGTTAAGATAGGAGATAACGAGTTGTGTGGAATTGAGAGCTTTAAATATTTAGGATCATTTTTACAAAACGATGGAGG
>JBBUKS010000095.1:714946-731288 GCA_038050645.1 Hedychium gardnerianum | reverse complement strand
CGTTGCCTGTCGCTCACGATCGCTCACATAGGGGTGTGCAGGATATCAAAACTGTATATATATATATATATATATATTTTTAAACTTTTATATATATATACATATATATATTTTTAAAACTCATGGGTCCTTAACCCGTAATTTATCATGAATTGAATTAAAAAAAATTCAATCTACCAAAATAATAAATCAATCTACCCCACCTCAAAAATAATCGACCCACCCACGAGTCATCCCTCTGCTCCGTTATGAGTTGACTCGTCTGAATGATTGATAATTTTTTTTTATAAAATTAAATCGATCAAATTTAATTAAATTAAAATTTTTAATTCCTTATATCAAATAAAAACATTTGTTTTTAATTATTTTGAAAAACAAGGTGTTGCTTTAATCCTTTTTAACCCGATAAATAAATATACAAATAGAAACGAATTGGATGGAGGAGTGTGAAATAGGTAGAAATACGAAAAAAAAAAAAGCGGAGAAATATCGAGTAGTTCTTCATAGGTTCATCACAAACAAAAGAAAGAACACAATTTGATATTTACTTTTTTTCTAAAAAAAAAAACACTGCCGCATTGAAAACGATCAATTCAAATAAGGACATTGATTATTAACGGAGAAAATAATCTTCTTTTTTTTTTAAATGTATAGAATATAAAATTAAACAGCAACCAACTGTAAAGATTTTTTTTTTTAAAAAAAAATACAAAATAGCATAACTCTTTTGTCCTTTCCATCCAAACTCCCAAAGAACACCTATGACCCTATCAAAATAAAACAGGATTTGCAAAAATCATTCACCATGCAGAAAACTGGAGATGATCAATCAATTAGCCTCACATTTGATCCTATCAAAGTATTCTCGAAGACTAAAAGACTTATATTCCTTTCCTATCCAACAATACTTTATGTTTTTTCTTTCCATAGATAACGTTTATTCAGATATGTTCCAACAATAGCTTGGAATCCGAACGTCCAGATTATTATCAAACCTCTTTATTTTCACTTCTTTGTTCATGAAATAAAGAGTTTGGAGCTGAGACATGATGATCAAAGTATAATATTAGTCAGTGGTACCTCTTTTCATGGTATAAAAACATATCCTGCTTCCTGGAGCACATCTGCCGCAGTTGGAGGTAGATTATGCCTTGAGATGGCATCTCTAACCTTGGCGTGGGTTTCCGCATCATGCTGGAACATGGAGACCAGCTGCTGGAGCTCCAACTTCCTCACCTGAACTTTTTCTTCAGTAATCGGATTCTGCAACCCAAGATAAAGTAACCCCAGACCGATCAGAACAATCCCTATGAAGAAAAGAACTCCCGCAAAGAGACCAAACGCATATGGCGTGTTTGCACCCCCGGGTATTCCATCCACATTGATCCCAAAAAGCCCGGTGATTATCGAAAGAACTAGGCCGCAACCACCAAAGATGGCCAAATTATGCGTAACGCGGAGGCTTCTATCCTGAATCACATAGTCCATAAGATACACAACATGGATGACAGGTTTATGGGTAAGGTTGCATATAAAAGTAGAAAAAAAGTTTTATTCATTCCAAGATGGCGACAATCTTTCGAGATCATACTTGTAGCCATGCACGCACTGTACTCTGCATAACGTCTTGAATTGTAAAAAGCCGCCCACGGACAGCCTCTTGCTCTTCCAACATCTCCCTGGTGCTCTTCTTAATTGTCTCTAGCATGATTCTTGAGGCATTTCCTCTCAAGTAATGCAGAAGCTCAAAAACAATTTCTTCCCTAGCGTGCAATGACCATTTAACTCTAATAACCTAGCAACCAGAAACATTGTGCAAGGTTACACTCAAGTAGAGCTACAAAATTTTCTAACTAGAATCTGCAACGACAATCAGGTAAGGACTTCTTTAGACCAATGTATATAGTATTATATTAAAAGGCCTTCTAGGACTGTAGTGATAATCTAAGAGTTTTGGATTATCATATATAAACTACCTTCTTTAATTTGTACTCGGACTCATCTATAAGTGGACTGTAGTGATGATCCAAAAGCAATTTCAGGGTATCTTATAAAAGCTACTCTTTGTTGTCTCGACTCATGAATAAGTAGAAACTTTTTTGGTCCTCTTTATCCCATGCAATTAGTGGAATATAAAGCGACAAAAGCATGCTTAAGATGAAAGAAATGTTTTGGCATCAAGTTGCATTTAATTCACTGGCAGTAGAAGATTTAATTTCCGGATTATTGCCTGGCATGTGTTAGCAGTTGTTGTATAAGCTAAGCGTTAATGCTTATTTCTTTTTCAAAGAAAAAAACTAATCAAGAGATTGTAGTCGAACATGACACCAAAAGAAAATGATGCCAACATACTCTAATTAGAATGCTTCTCCATAAACAATTATGGGAAAACCAGGAACAATGGAAGTTAAGGATAAATGTATCTACCATAGCTATGTGAAACTTGAAAACTAAGTCATTTGGTAATATGGATAAAATGGCAAACAGCTACTTAGGAACAGACTAAAATTATTAGAAGCTTATGCAAATATCTGACACAATATTTGTGGCATCATCAACAAAGATGATATCCCTATCATGATGAAAACACGAGATTTGGAATTGAGTACCAAAATTTCTCACATTTGAACTTGAAAAATAAAGCAACAAGTTGGATTTAAGAAGTAAAAAAGACTTGAAAGGAGCTTTTATGAGTTGCTTGTAATATCAGCATAGTATATATGTACTTATAATGCTAAAGTCGAGACTAAATATCCTGCTTCATAGTTACGTCTCCATGATAGGTTGGTTCATCGTTCCGATGGAAGATTTAAAACCATATGTAATTGTTATGATAACATTTTCTTCACTAGTCCCTACTGGAAAAAAAATTGTAGTTTGACTGCATGTAAAAGAATGATAGAGTCGAACAACACTGCTCAAGTAGTGTCATTTGACACTTGCTTGCACACTGCTGAACAATAATGCAAGAACAGTTCTGAATGTTGTTCAACACTGTCCAAATCAGCCTCTCCCCTTCCCCCCGCTTGGTTGATAAAAGAGAAGAAAAGAAAGTTTTGTACTCACTCATTAATGGAAATATTCCATTCGCACTGCCTGTGAGCACTACCTTTTTGCACTCCTCTTCCATCACTGTATTAGACCTCTCTTTCAAATCCTTGATCCCTCTTCTTAACTTCTTCCTCCACCTCCCCACCCTCTCAGAGTTCTAAGGCATTGAAATTTGTCAAGTCTTGAAATATCCGGTGCACCTATTTCAACTACAAAACAGTAAGCTGATGAATGGTACAATACATTTTTAAAGAAAGAAAGCCTAATCATCACCTCAACCTAACTTACCTCTGAAAGGGTATGTCGATTACCTGAGGAGTACCTCAACAATGGACAGCAAAGTTGTTGGTGACACAATTCCAAAGGAGAAATTCAATATAGCTGGAAGAGGGTGCATTGATGAAGTTTAAGGACTAAGGGTCTAAAGACAAAATCTAATGACTAACACAAATGGTGATTCAGCTATTCGAAGGAGTGTACCGAGTAATTAGAGAGTCATGCAACTCGCTAAAGGGGTGTCTAAACTACCTTAAAGGATACGTCTAACCTAAGGGGTGTCTAGACTATTCTAAAGGGTGCCTTGTCTACTTGAAGAGATTCCTTGACTACCCGAAGGGGTACGTCAATCCAAAGGAACACCAACCCAAAGGGGTGAGCTGGCCCAAAGGGGTGCCTCAACAACCCGAGGTTTGTCTACAAATTTGAAGATATGAAATATACGTTGCCATATGGATAATCCTATTGTATCAAATCACTATCAAAACAAAGAACTCACCATCCATAGGAGAAAAACTACACCAACATAATAATAAAGGACAGTCTTGTGCATGAAGCTCCCGCCAATGCTAGGTCCCGAGGAAGGGTCGGACCACATTGGGCTATTGTACGCAGTTTTACCCTGCATTGCAAGAGGGCTATTTCCGCGACTCAAACCTGTGCCCACAAGGTCACATGCAGCAACTTTACCGTTGCACCAAGGCTCCCCTTCTACACCAACATAATGATAATGCGGTAAATAAAAAACTGAATACCTGAGTTGCCAATCTTCTGATTTCTTGGTTCAGTATGATACTTAGCAGATTCAA
The DNA here is from genome assembly GCA_038050645.1 of Hedychium gardnerianum. Lineage (NCBI taxonomy): Eukaryota > Viridiplantae > Streptophyta > Magnoliopsida > Zingiberales > Zingiberaceae > Hedychium > Hedychium gardnerianum. The sequence goes on along the minus strand of JBBUKS010000095.1, from coordinate 727,152 downwards.
ATCTTCATAATTTCTCCTGGTCAAAGTAGACACATAAAGAGCTCCTAAAAAGTTGCTGAGATAAGCCGGTAAAAAAAAAGTAAGGATGGCATGATGTATAAACAGTCGAGCACCTATTTACAAACTTTAGCTCAATCTCATCTGCTGCTCCAAAAACATACTTCCGGAACAATCTAAAGCACTCAAAAAAAAGGAGTCAAATTGTCATTCACTTATCAATTGATATTGTTACATGGATATATTTCTGACAGAATTTACAAACCCACAGATTTGTCAAGAAGAGTAAATCCGATGAGTGGAATTTTCTGATAGTAAGAACATAAAAAAAAAAAAATTGGGAACGGAATGAAAAAATGAGCAATTTGCAAAAGAGCCTGCAAAGGGCAGGTTTTTTTTTTTTTTCCAAATCCCTCTCTTCAGAACCAATTCTAGTACAACATGGACAATCTAAAGGGTTTTTTTGATTGCCCACAATTCATAACTACAGGATCAATTTGACAAATCTACATAGATCCTAATCAATGCAAAATGGAATAATTATATTAGTGGAAACTACAGTTAGATAAGATCATAGATCCTTGAGCAGAGTCACTTCAATGATTTCAATCCTATACCAGATTGGACAATCTAAAATTAGTTTTTATGATTGTCCACAATCCAGAACTAAGGATTTAATCCATATCGATCCTCATACATGTGAAATGGATTATATTAGTGGAAACTACACTTTGATACGATCATAGATCCTTGATCAGAATACCTTCAATGTTTTCTTATTCCTATTCCAACATATGTGAAACAACTAACTGATCTAGCTTCCTTAGCTAGAATCAGAACTATCAGACAATCAGGAAATCTGTTTTTGAGATGCTTGAAAAGTATTATGATTTGCATTACTGCAAAAGCAACCTTCTAAACTTACACAATTATATATAGTAAGTAGTTTTGAAATCGTAATTTCTTTGATTCTTCTTAATTAGAAATATAAAGTGAGATTTCTGGATGTTTATCTTGGGTTTTGTTGTCCTGTATTTGACAGTTGGCCATATAACAAATTAGCTAGACTTAGGGCTTCAATGCAATGTCACAAGTAAAATTTATGAGACCAAGAGCCAAGAAAGGAATCATAATTCACATATTCAGCATCTTTAAAAAAAGATATAAAGGCTAACAAAAATAGTATCAGATCTAGAAATCTTTAAGTTAGATGATTAATCCATGCTATTTTTGATGCAGAATAGAGAATCTTGGTGTTCATAATTCTCATACATCAACTATAAATCCCAAACCATTCACCAAGATCATGATCCAGAGTTTTCGAATTATTAAATAAACCATACTCTTTTTTTCTCTTAGCACCATGGTAGCTATAGCTCCACTATGAATAATTATCAGTTATACAATTTTGGAGCACAAGCCGCCACAGATACAGATGTTAACATTATTAAAAACTAGGAATCATCAGGTTACTGCTGACGTGCTGAAACAAATTCAAGGAGAAAGCATTCTAAACCATATAGATTGAATACATCTATTTCTAGGGGTTAGAGAGGGACGCAAGCACAAAGGGAATGATAACATATCATACTGCACCTATCATCCCACTGAGAAAGGCGGCTAGCTAAATGAGCAATGACTTCATGAACCGACTTTGGTGCTGCACTTCCACCAACTAGAAGCAAATCCTGCAAAATATTGGAAAGATGCTCAACTATACATGAAATTTAGATACATAAGATAAATTCTATCCATGAGATAAAATGCTAGCCAAATTTTCTAACAGACCAAGGACTAATTACCTGAACTTCAGTTATGCCAAGTACATTGATACTTGATGCAATGCCTTTAACATGTAGTGTAGTAACTAAAAAGTTTTGAGCTTGCCAAGAGCGGAGAACAATTGGTATGTCATCTTCTCCATGTGGGTCACCAATTGATTGACCCAAAAGCTCAAATAACAGCCCACCAGCAACCCTAACTGGGACCTAAACAGCTAGCACCACGATGAAATAAGTCTAAGAAAACAAAAAGTAGATCTAATAGAAAGCATGTAGGCATAACATAAAAAACTACTGCCAATAACATCAGAAATAGTGCATTTTACTTCCACAGAACCATCGTATAAGACTGTCATAATTTTCTGTCGATAACATTTAATGAGAATATGAAAAAAACAGAACCCATAATTTCTATTCATGGTGATTGCATACCTAGGTGCTCATGCAAGAGAACTATGTTCTATAATATTTCCATGATCTTCTGTAATTTCTCTGAAGTTCACCAAGACAGATTTCTTTTAGTAATGCAGAAAGTTTTCATACAGCAGTAGGCAGGCATTTTGAGGATCATTTGATCGTCAACTATTGTTGATGACATGTCTGTCGTCAAGTGGTACTCATAAAATATTATTTTCAGATGAAAGTTAATTACACGAGTTCCCTTGACTTCAAGAAGCACAATATCGAGAAAGTTTTTTTAATGTTATGTCATGTTTATGTATAATTTACTTGGATATGCAGGAATTAAGAGGTCGAGATAATTATGATTTCAGGCTCTACTATGTTAAGAAACTGACAACTATGTGAATGGTTGCAGAGGTACACGGCATAAAATATCATGTAAACAAAAAGTCAAACTAAGGACAAACTTAAGGAATTACCACGAGAAAAATGTAGTTATCCCTTGAAAGATATACAACCTAGCGACTTTGCATCTAGAAGAAAGGAATGAAGAATATTCCATCTACTGATACAATTATATGAAATCGCTTATAGGATTGTATGATGCAGAATCAAGGAAGCTATTCAAAAGAAATGACAGGGTATTTTATTGTGCTCTAACCAGGAAAAAAAAATTGGCAAGGTACTCTTGACACTAAATCTACCAGATAATGTAAAGAACTTTAATCAGTTACCATTACCTCATACAAAAGATACTTCATTTTTTCACTAATGAGTCGGCTTTCGTCTCTCAAAGCAATGTTGATGGCTGGATGCAACCATTGAGCATTACTTAACCATGCATCAATAGCATGATGGCCAGCAGTGACATGACACCACCATGTTGGCCCTACTGGTCGTTCCCAGTATGGAGCAGCAACATCAGCAACAGTAAAATCTTCCTCTTCATCAGCTATATATGTTTGCTGTGAAGACCAGCTAGCATCAACTTGGACCAACTGGACAAGCTCTGAAATTCTAGCCCATCCAATGGGAACCCAACGACCACATTGTAAACCCTTGATGTTCTTGGTTTTCATTTTTGAGTTATCAAACTGCGGAATTTCATCAGCATTTAAGGTTGCAGCACCATCATCAATTGCATTCATGGCACTTGGTGATTTATGAAAACGAACAAATTCAAAAGCACAGATAAGCCCATTTGTCCATAGGTCACTTCTTGGATTGCTATCCTTAGTTGTCTGGAGCTTATTCGCCTCCTGCTTCTTATTCTTGCCGTTTTTGTTAGCAGAGTTTTGTCCATCTGTGTTTATCATTTCGGTGAAGAGAAAAGAATCAAACGCAAGATCTATGAGGTAAGTACTTGGACTAACAAATAATGTTTACCATTAAGCTTCATGGACTGCTCTTGATAATCGGTAAATCTTCTGCTTGTCTGGACAAAGAAGGAATCGTCATATCACCCACGATTACAATCAATTGTAGAAAACACAAACGCTCATCTCGACTTTATAAGGATAAAAATCCACTGGTGGACCTCAAAAAGGTCCTGCGATATCTTGGCAGGAAGAATCCCGTGATCCCAAATGGCACTCGCTCCAATTTCCATGGGATTTCAAATTAATACAGAGAACTCGATTGCATGCACCAAAAAAGAACTGAGAAGGAAGGATTGAAGGACTTACACAGGAAGGGAGACGGAGGGCAGCACGTAGAACCTTCGAGCTTGATGTACGCGGTGAGTGGCAGTGAGCTGTCAGGGAAATAAATCAACGGAGTCCTAAACAATAGCACCGATATGGCCCAATTATGGCAAGTTATGGGCTGAAATGCGAGCCTGCAACCGCATGTGACATTTGTGTTGGTTAAGAAAACAAATTGTTTTTTCATTTTCAACTTTTTATTTACATTTCTTTAAAATTATCCTTTTTATTTTTTTTAAATAACACATATTTCGTATGAAAAAGTTGGAAGACAATAGTGCCAAAAGGTTAAGGATAAACATTTATTTAAAAAAAAAAAATCGAAACACTTCTTCTCTTCTTTCCCTTTGAACTCTCCTCCATCTTCTCTCATACAGAGTAACTGCAGCCTTGAGGGAGCAACAAGTAAATGTTCGCAAGGAAAACAAAAAACTAGCAACGCCTGAAATTGAACGAACAAAGATACTATCGAAATGGAAGTAGCTAGGAACATAGTTCATGAGAGAATTCCGATATACATAGTTGACACATGAGATGAACAACTCGATCCAATGTTATTTCTCAGGAAGCAACACAAGTCTTAAATTGACAACTAAAAATCTCAGAAATTGGCACTGTTTTGAAATTTTACTCTACTTCACGCCAAGAGTAGGGAACTGGCCGGGATCTTCAATTGATGGAGCAGCTGCTGCAAAGCTTGAACCTCGGCCACCATGACCACTTCTGAATGGTGCACGGTCACCTCTTCCTCGGCCACGCCCACGGCCAGTAGCACTGTAGTATTGTTTACCTTCACCAGTTTTGAAGAACTCATTGATGTTCAGGGGCTAACAACAAAGAAGAAACCTCAATCATTAAGAAAAGAAGAATCTAATCTAAAGAGTAATATCTTGGGAAATATAGTGTTAATACTTTTTTGCTCCGTTCATCATGATCATTATTTTCTTTCTTTTTGCTTGCATCCTTGTCAGAACCCTGAAAGATAAAATAATAAAAAAATCAGAAGCTTCTAACAAAAAATACTAGATTAACAGGCAGGCATACCAATCTAACAAAAATAGGGTTGATTTCTTTCTTTGTTGTTAGTAGTTGCATGGATTGCAACTCCTTGTCGATTTCAACCTTCCTCTCCTCAGCTTTCAATGCAAGTAAGGCTTTTCTTTTCTCCTCTTTGATTTTCTCATATTCTTCTAAAGTCATCTCCTGTACAATACAATTAAACAAAAACAATTAATTTATACATTTAGAATGGTGGAAACCTTAATGCAAAATATAAGATCGCAAAATACACAACGTAGGAAAAAGTAAAAAAGACATCGCGATGTAAATTAAAAGAAAAAGGACAAATATAGAACACTTATCTTTCAGTTATTTACAAATCAACATTTGGTACGATGATTTTTTTTTAAAAAAAATCAAGAATATCGTAATGACACAGGAATCATACAGAATCACCATTTATATATGAACTGACAGGCATTTGACAAATATAAATGCCAATGAAAATTTATAAATATATCCAACAAAAAACACACTAGTAAATCTTGGTTGCAGGTATAACATAAGGGTCACCTTCGCATATAACCTTCATGTCACTGTAAGAAATGTATGGAAAATTTTTGCCAATTAAAAAAATGCGCTTAGTTAACATTAGACTGCAATGATTACAAAGCTCAAAACCTTGAAGTTGTGATCTTGAATTTTATGACAAAAGAAATCTATAATTTTTTTACCAATTAAGGAATAAACGTAATCATTTACACTACATCGAACAAAATATAATTATAATCAACTTCAAAAGAAAATAAATGACAGGACTAGTATTATATTCAACCAATATTAGGAGAAACAGGGAAATGCAAAAGATATAACACAGCAAGAGAATAAGAAAGCTGAGTAAAAGGAAGAAAAATGATACATAGAACCCATGTATGGCAGCTTCCTGGATTGAAGTATGAAGAAAAACATACCAATCCCTTTAAGTTGGCATATACAAATTGCTCTAGGCTGGGTGAAATAGAGAACATGCATACACAATGGTTCGATTTACTCTACACCATGCAAGACCCATTGGATCAGCCTTATATATGAAAACCAACGCAAACTATCCATTAAAATAATATAGCATACTTTGTATGGCAGCTTTCTGAATTTAAGCATATGTAGAGAAGCATAGCAATACCTTGATTCCGAAAAAAAAATCTAGCTTAGGTTAAATAACGTGCTTGCATATATGTTGGTTTCATTTACCATGCACGACTCTCTGGATGAGCCTAAAGGCATGTTTCCTAGAGGTGAAGGAAACAGATAATAACAAAAACAATTTCCAGCTGCACTTTGTTGCTGTTTCTTTTGGTGGAAAAACAGTAACGAAGAGAAAGTTTCATATGGAAAGAAACTCAAATCCGATCTTAGAAAAGTCAAAAAATCGTTTCAAATTTATGTTTTCCTTTTTTTGTCTTATGTCATTCATATATGAAGTGCTAGTCAATATCAACCAGTTCAAAAGGTTAACATGCTGGGAAGTATGATTCTGGTGGAGATAACAAGTCTACAACAGCATCATACAACTTATGATAAGGTGATAGCTACTTGCTTGAAGTAAGAATCCACCTCTCTTTAAAAGCTAGCTTGAAAAGGCAAGTAATCAATGTTAAACGAGAACAATTAACCTATACATGACAAGAAGCAACTATATATCGAGCAGGATAACTCAATGCAGGAAGATGAATACTAAAAGGACTTCCAAGTCAATTATTACAAAAAAACATAAAAATTTGTGAGTATATGCAGGGGAAAAACATGCCTAAGCCAGTAAAGTTTCAAATGTAGAATCATATTTGGCACAAAAACAATCTCTTTCCTCGTCTAAAAAAAAGTGGGAGCGACTAGGTTGAAGGAACAATTCAACAAAAAATCTGGAAATATGTATAGTTAACTGACAGACTAATGCAATGACTGTTCAATATTCTATTCCATTATCACACTATATAACCTTGAACTATCACACTACACACTTCAATCAAGACCAACCAGCAAAAGATAAAACCACACACAAACCTGACAAACACATGGGCACACAAAGAAAACTAGAATAGTTGCCATACTGGAGCTTGTTCATGATGAGAATTAGTGAGCAACTTGAAAAAGTGAAGTGCAGAAGCAAAAGGAAGAACTTAGTACATAGAGAAAGTTGACCTAACATAAAAAATGCAGCAGGCATGATGCAGTTAGCTCACTTGGTGCTTTAAGATGTAATACAAACATAGGAGGGGAAAAAACTAAAATTTGATAACAGAACATAAATGCCAATACATGAATAGAACAACAATGGTGGACACCTAAAGATAAAAGGTTCAATATCAACTAAACAAAAATATTATACAACCTATAAGACAAGCTTGACTTCCAATTTTAGTTACGAAGATGTACCATTTGCTGATAAGGCCTGTATTTTCCAAGATCATTTAGCACAACTAGTTAAATACTCTTACCATAAAAATAATTAGGTTGACAATGATAGATATTAAAAAAAAAAAATTAACATCCAAAAGCATTGGCTTGTACGCAGCAATGACTATTTTTCCCAATAGAAAATTCTGATGACATTCTTGTAGACTTTCACAGGTAAAATTCACATTATACCTTGAAGCATAATAAACTAACCTGCTTTGCAAAAGGTATACCAGGTAGCGAATATAAAGACACATTCTAGAAAACTAAGAGTACGACTCTCATAAGTGAGCTACTGTCACCTAGATATCAAACATAAATGCAGGGACAAATCAAGCATCATTTGCAATGTGGAAGAAGGAAATCTCGGCAGTAAATCACAAAACATACAAGGGCACAGTTTCCAGATGACAAACTTGATATTTTCTGGAGGGTTGGCATACATAACTTTCATCTGGGGAGTTAGAATATCCACAAAAAGGTGTAGAAGAGTCAATAATATTTTTAATTTCTGATGTAGCACTAGTCCATGAAAATTTTTAGAAAATCTGTCTTCATCATGTGCATGCATAATGCATCTTGATAGAAGCATCCTGTAGATGATATACAAATAGAAATGCAAGTAGCTTAAGAAGCCTTTTGCCGAGTCAATGTATACTCAACTGGAACATAAGAATCAAAAATCACTCTGGAAGCCTGTGATCTTGGCTTTTGATAATCAACCAAAATTTCATGATATGCTAACAAAGAGATACCAGTCAATAATCACAAATATTATAAAGAAACTCCATTGCTGTGATTCTTGTTATCTGAAAAAATATTGTTTCCGCGTATAACTGTAGCTTCAACGAAGTTGGTGATTTTCTTTTCAGCTTCCATTCAAAAGAATCATAATTCATGGACACAAAGATAAGCTCACCTTGTCCTCTTCCTTTACTTCAACCTCATCAGCAGCACCCTCCTTATCCTTGCTCTCCTCCGTTAATGGTGTGTTTTCCTGTTCTTGACGCCCCTCGGTTGGTTTCTCATCAGACTTGAGAACATCCTCCTTTTCCCTATTTAAAGAAAAGTTTCACAAATAAAAGCGAGCTCAGTACTACAGCTGTCAAAAAGATTCAATTCCCAATAGAAAAACTGCAAGAAAGACCAATTTCTTAACTGCTCCAGTGCCTCATCAGCTACATTTCCCCAGTTACCACGACCTGCACCTTGACGTTTCACCTCATAACCCCGACCAGTACCACTGCGACGCTCATACAACCTGCGTGGAGGTCGTTCAGAATCACCTCCAGATTCATCATTACCATAGCCACCACGGCCCCCATATCCACCACGACGACCACCGGTAAATGGCTGACGTATTGGGCGTTCCTTTTCAGGTTTGTCAGCATCACCATCTTCACCTCCAACACCACCGTAGCTCCTAGAAAACCCATTCGCATAATCATTTCCAAATTCACGATTTGGGCCTCGTCCACCTCTTCCACGTCCAAACACGCCACGGCCAGCACCAGCACGTGCCGGAGCAGCATTACTCCTGGCTTCCCTCGATTCCCTCACTGTATCACGACCATTCCCAATCAAAAGGTGATTTTTAGAATCAAGATGACAAGATTATCCATCTAATCCAAGCACGTAGTGGGAGAGAGAGAGAGAGAGAAAGACCATCGGACATTGGTCATAAGGCAAAGATTATGAGATATCATCAAACAAACACGATCCAAGATCCAAAACGCGAATATCAAAAAAGATCAATCTTCTCAGGAAAACGAATGATAAATCCAGCAAAAATAATTATGAGCTAACCGGCTTGAGATGGTGGAACCGGTTTCGTTGGGAGCTTCGCCACTGCCGGAGTGGTAGCGGCTGGCGCATCGGGTTTTTTGGCCGCCGCCACGTTCTGATGAGCGACGATGAACTGCGAGGGATCATCGTGGTCGTTGTCTCCCAGTAGATCGAAGGGATTAACGGTCGCCATCTCCACAGAATTCCTCTCCGAATCACCGGCCTCAGAGCGGCACCAGGGTGATCCTTGTAATTAGCACAGCTACCGCCGCGATGCAATCTCCATCAAAAACAGGAGATGAATGCGTCGACGAAGCAAGGCGCTGACAGAAGAATACGCGAGCAAAAACCCTAGCCGCACTCTTCCTCCAACAATGGGGACGGCCTTTCACTCCACTTGCATAAGGAAAACCTAATCACTTTAGCCGCCTTCCTCATTCTTAAATAGATCAATAGGAAAAATGACAGCAATAGAACCACCTCCTTAACAAATTTACGCATCTAAACCATCCTCTGATGAGAAATAAGTAGGGGTATTTCTGACATTTAATAAAGCGTTGACGTTTGTGAATTTAGTGGCAACCGCCACGATCGATAGGCGACGTGGTCCCAATCGGAAGTATGATAGTGAAATCTTACGGTTCAGATTCACCTGTTTTGCTGGTTCAGTTAGATTTATAAAAGTGTATTTATTGACTTTTTTTTTTTATTAGGCTTTTTAGATTTCTAGGAGGCCCATTCAAAGAGTTCACGTAGGAAAAGATGATTACGTTGATATTCTTCTTAATTTGTTCTTAAATTATGTAAAAATAAATAAATTATAAAATTAATTTATAATTGACCGTTATTGTAAAGATTGTGAATATTTTTCAAAGAGAGCCTTGATGTTTTAAAGGATGTGTTTAAAATTCATCTAAAAACAGGAGATAAAATTCAATTTAAATTATAAAATAAATATATATTTATTTTTTCGATCAATCTAAAATATATATATATATATATCAATTTGAAAAAGAAAAATAATAAAAATTCGGCCCTTTAAATCAATTTGTCAAATCCTAACCGTCTCTCACACTCCTAACTGCGACACAATGGTTGCAGCCGATAGAACGAAGTTTGTGTCTTACAATTCCGTGAAAGAGTTGACTTCTTATAAAGACATCCGGTATTAAGTCTTCGACCCGAAGAGTTGACTTCCTCTGGTACATCTCCGAGTCGAGCAAGTACATGAATTGTTTTCAATTTATCACGAGTTTATAACCGCGTCATCAAGTCGAAGTCAACCAGAATACCAGTGAATTGATAGATTCTTATTGGCGTGCATGCATTAAACTCAAGTCTAACTGAGTTGACTTTGGAGTCGTGAGTTGGGATAGCTCAACATGTTCATTCCAAAAAAAGTGCAACTTGCAAGGCGACAAATACAAAATAAAAACATTCTATCAAAAACATAAACACTGTGAATTATTATTAAAATATTTTTCTTTTCTCATTGATATTTTTAAAATTTTTTTTTTATAAAATCGGATCGATCACTCCAATTAAATATAACCTAGTTAATTATTTTTTTTAGTCAAATAGCTCTTTGTATAAATTGTTCAATTCCGCACCGTGGCAAGGCGGCTGCTCACGGTGCGGAGCTTCCCCAACGACACCCACAACTGCTACACCATCTGAGAGGGAATCTCCAGGGGCTCCAAGTACCTGGTGCGCGCCTGGTTCATGTACGCCAACTACGACGGCCTCAACTCGCAGCGGCTCACCTTCGACCTCCACCTCGGCGTGAACCTGTGGAGGACGGTCAACATCACTGACCCGAGCTTCTTGTTGCCGGTGGAGGCCATCACGGTGGCGGCGGCAGACCACCTTTGGGTCTGCCTGGTCAACACCGGGGGCGGGACGCCGTTCGTGTCGTCGGTGGACGTGAGGCCGATGAAGGACTCGATGTACCCGGTGGTCAACGCCTCGCTCAGTTTGGTGATGTTCAACCGGGTCAACGTCGGAGGAGCCCAGAATTACATAAGGTGAGAATTTATTTTATTTATTTATTGTTATTATCTTTTGGTTAAATATTTTATAGTTAAATTTTTCCCATTAAAATTATGAAATATTATAGAGATATCCTAATTTAATTGGGCAGAAATTTACTCAAGAAACATCAAATCAGCGTATCTTTTCCGAAAAAAGAGTCAAATGAATATTCCTTCCATAATTTTAACACAAAAATATTCATGTATTGAACGTTATTATAAAAACTATCCATTAATATTTATAAAAACTAATTAATGGCTCCAGTCATATACTAGTTTTTAGATATTTGATAATAATTATATTATATTCATTTGAAATGTATTAAATATCACGAAGTTTACATGTTTATTTTGTTTATTAAAATATTTTTTTAATCATATTATCACTTAAAATAAAAATAAAATAATATAAAATTTATAGAAGTTTGTAACTAGCTTTTACATATGGTAGAAATTAATAATTATTTTCTACATATTATATAACTTACATGCTAGTTATTACATAGATCATCATGATCAAATAATATTTATTTGAAATATAATAAATGTTATGGAGTTCTCATCCTCTCTTTGTTAATTGAAATATTATTTTAATTAGATTATTACTAAAAAAAAACTAAAATCAAAATATATAAAATCACAACTTCTATAATTATAAAACTAATTGTTGGTTTTTATAGGATCAAATAATATAAAAATATTTTGAACGGTTCATATTAAATAAGATATTTATTTGACTTTAATTGAAAATGAGATGTCTATGTGATGATTTTATAAACGGCGAGCGTTTTTTTTTATTTTATTTATATCTATTGTTATGCTAATTTTTAGAGGAAATGCACTCGAATCCTTCATTTTCCCTAATTACATATTTCATCCTCCTTTTTAAAATTGAATTTTATAAAATTTGTGTATAAATTTGAATTAAACAAAAGAAGTAATGTTTTCCCTGCAATGGCGGCCATGGCCAGGTATCCCCATGACCTCCACGACCGGCTTTGGGAGCCCTGGACTTTGCCCACGTGGACCAACTTCAGCACCAATTCCACGGTCCA